>RJWH01001583.1:0-17721 GCA_004363575.1 Solenodon paradoxus
GGGGAGGGGAGATGGAATAGAGAGGTTGGGGCTGGAGAGGGGCCCGGGTGGAGTCTGCAGTAAAGAAGGCAGCTCTCCAGGGGCATTTTGCTCCAAGGAAACAGGGAAGCTGGTCTCCGGAGGATACGGAGGGCCCAGGGAGGGGCTACTGACAAGACAGGGGTGTCACAATGTGTGTGGAACTGACAGGAATGGAATGATTGAAACTCAGGAAATAAGAACTGCAGTTTGGATGATGGAAATTATTCCATTTTTCTAATTTGTATTTTCAAAACTCCCCCTTGTAAGCTGTTGAAAAGAAAGCTGCATTTCACCAAACTCGTAATTCCAACTTCGGGCATCAGCTGACTGGGAACCTGCCATCCTCAGCCTACGGGACACCATCTTGTTCCCACCATGTCCCTTGTAGACTTCCCTGCATTCTATGAGGCCAAAATGAGAGAGAGAGACAGACAGACAGACAGACAGACAGACAGACAGACAGACAGAGAAACAGAGAGAGGGAGGGAGGGAGGGGAGAGAGAGAGAAGAGGAGAGGAGAGGAGAGGAGAGAAAGGAATCCAAACCTTCTTTTTATCATTATTTTTGTTCTCTGACGTTCTCTTGAAGCGCACAGGCTAATAAGCGCAGTGAGTGGGGCACTCAGGGTAAGAATGCTCTTGGCACAGATGAGGATCAGGCTGTAAAAGTGATCCAGCAGCCCCTCCCCAGGCTGGACTCAGACAAGGCGCATCAGTCATGAAGGCAAAGACACTGAATGACAAGAGCAAACTGCTGGGAAGGGGCCTCAGAGACCACACCTAGAAAGTCTGCACCACGTAGGGTTTATTCACGAGTTTCGCAAGCCTGGCTCTCTCCCTCGTCACGCTCCGCTTCCACACGCGAGGCCTCTGTGTCTGGGTCAGGGGGAGGCTCTTTCTCAGGTATACTTTGTCTGGAGCCATCAGACACACAGAAAAATGCACAAATCTGAGTGATGCGGCCCACAGGTTTAACAGAGAACACCCCCAAGCCCGCTCTCAGGGGGCACAGCTCCCAAAGCACCTGCCCCTCGGGGGTCCACCAGCCACCTCTAGCGCCAGCAGACATCCCATCGCGGGGTCGAGCGTGTGCTCCCAGGTGCGTTCTCTGGCGCCCAGCTGCCCGAGGGCCACTCTGTCGGGCGCACGCTCACTGCCGCGGTGTCCCCTGACCGCACACACTTCCATCCATTCTGCTGCAGGTGGGGCTCGGTCCAGCGTGGGGATTAAAGTTCGCGGGGATCTTCTCTTTGAGCGCGTGTGTTTAGAAACACAGTCGCACACAAGCCGACTGGATGTGACTATTATCAAAGCTCACAGCCCGGAGTCGTATGGAGCCTGCCAGCCACGGCCCTGGATTTGGGACTCTCACTTCTCATTTGTTTTCCTTCTGTTTCTGATTTTCCTTCGAAGCGGGACTTTTCCACTGGGAACGATTTGACAGCTCCTCTCCCCTGAGGACACTGGCAGTGTCTAGAGACGCATTTGGTTGTCACAAGTGGGGTCACAGGTGGCATCTAGTAGGTGACGTCAGGGTGACTGGACAGCCTACCAAGCAGAGACAGCCCCCTCAGCAGAGAACGACCCGGCCCCAAGAGTCACTAGTGCTGAAGACGAGAGACCTGCCTTAAAGGAAGAAATGGCCCCTGATGTCCAAATAAGGATTAAGTGACACCAGAAGCTGGCAGCTTCAACTCCCAAACTTACTCCAAAAGGAGCTTTAAGGAGACAGGTGCGTGGTTGCCAGAGAGTCCTGCCAAGTACGGCAGAGGCTCCAAGGAAGAAGCTACCAGAAGGGATAAATGAAGAGGAAGTGATGAGGCTCACGCTGGGTGTCTACAGCTGAGCAGAGCTCACCCACTTCAAGGAGGGAAGGGCATTCAGTCAGAGGGAACTGCATGAACAAATTTACGAAGACCTGGTGGGGACCCACGAGGTCCAGGCACCAGTGGGGTGCAGGGAAGCCTCCTTGGGGAATAGACAGCTTCAGCTCTTCTTGGAGGAAGAGCAGGACCCTGGAGAGAGAACCAGACAGCAAGTACTGTGGCCAGTGGGCTCAGGTGTCCCAGAGCCTGACAAGCTCGGTGAAATTGGAGGACGAGGGGAATAGGGGGCCTGCCCAAGACAAGTTGAAGGGGGTTGGGTCAAGACAGCAGTGATGGGGACCTAGAGACAGAGTCATAACCTGGGGTGCAGGCTTAGTGGTTAAATCCACGGCCTCTAGCTGGCAGAGCCCACATACATCCCAAGGACCCAGTTTACAACCTGAGGCCGGGAGTGTGTGGGGAACGACCAAGATGAGCAACTAAATAAAATAAGATACTTCTTTCTCCTCTCTCTCTTCCTGCCTGCCTGCCTGCAGTCCTGCCAGGCCTTTCCTTTTTTTTTTAAAAAAACAAAAAACAAAACAAACATAACCCAGAACACATCCAAAGCTTCTTGCCCTGCAAACCTCCTCCGTGGCGCCCGGTCAGGAGCAGACGCCCCCAAAAGTGGAATCATGACCCTTGAGCTCATTCCTCGCTACACCCTCTCTCATCTGTAGCCCTCTTTGGGAGTCTTGGCTCAAATTCTGGGCTTTTCCAGGGCATGTGGGTCAGCAGAAGACTTGCTTCAGTGGAAGAAAGGGTTGGTCCCGACCCCAGACCTGTCTCTCCAAGCAACCCATGCAGCTGGGGCCCCCTTGCTCGAAGGCTATCGGGGACACCTGTGGTTCCAGAAGGATGGCCCTGGGGCAGGGTGATGGAGTCTCCGCCTGACCAGCCTTCAGGCCTTGGCCCATCAAGGCCTGCCTGAACCGGCCCTGAGCACCCAGCACGGCTGGGTCCCTCAGGCCTCTGCCTGGCACAGTTCACTGCCAAGTGAGCCCGGGGCTCCCCCGGGCAGGGCCAGGCCCCCTGGGTGCCCAGAGAGCTCGTTATCCCGTCAGCCCCGAAGCCGCACCTGCTCTCCTGGTCTCCTGTGATCTCAATTAATCCGTCCTGCCCTGATTAATTAGCAGGGTTAATTATGACGGCTGCTGCTGCTGAAGCTTGGAGAGGAAAGCCCGGCCAAGTGGCAGAGCAGAGACCCAGCCTGGGTGGGGCGGGTGCCTCTACCATTCCTCCCCCGCTGCTCCCTGGCCACAGAACGGGACCTCAGGAAGCCCTGGAGGCTGAGATCCCAGGGACCAGGCCTATCAGGGCCAGGCCCACAATCTCAGACATTGTCTGAGACGAAAGCGCAACTGATCTGGATTTAGCTCTCCTGACCTTTCCTGTACCCTCTGAGTCCTTCCCTCGGGCCCCCATCACGGCCAACAGTAGAGGCCCTGGGACTCTTTCCCGACAGGGACCCCATGGTCCACACTTGCCCAGCTTCCTGAGGGTGAACCCACCTTCCACGTCCTTGTCTGCTTCCCCTCACACAGTGCCTGGGAGATGGTCAAGGTCAGGGGTGGGGTTGCTGGGGTCAAGTTCATGACCGGGGCTGGTGCCTACCCTGCCCTGCTGTCTGGGCTGTGTGGACTGCTGTGTGGGCTCAGAGTCCTCGTCCTCCACCCTTCTCCCAAACCCAAACCCTTGGCCAAACACCAGGACACCAGACAGCAGCTCAGGGGTGTGCAGGCAACCCCTGCAGCCTGCTCTTGACCTTGAGCCCTTCTACCTCCCTTCCCCCAACTCTGAGCTCCACGCCTTCCTCGCCAGCCAGCGGCCTGGAGTCAGCGCAGCCAAGGAGCATGGAGGGGAGATTGACTCAGCCCGGGCGGCCCACCCAGGCCAGACAAGCACCACCCAACTTCTGCACACACCTCCTCTCGGTCCTCTCTCCATCCATTATCCCTCTCGCCAAAACGTGATCCATTATCACTGCCTGCGCCTGGCAAAATGTATCATTGCCTGCACCGTCGGCACTTCCCAGATCAATCCACTTCTTAAATGTAGTAATAGAGAAGAGGATTAGGTACTCGGAAACTCATTATGAAAATGGCGTACTCAAATTCTTTAAAGGTGATATTTCATAAAATATACCCGGCCTGCCGTGTGCCTCAATCATTCTTTTTAATAGCTCCGTAGCAGCCAGAAAATAAAGTATTCATGAAGATTGAAGAAGATGATCCCGTGAACTTCAATTTAATTGGTGCAAATTAAAACAATCCATCTTTCCGTGCTGTCCGTCTATCTCCAATCGTCCCCACGCCGCACGTCCGGCACCCTGATTACAATTATCTTTTAATAGGAAAACTTGTCAGTTTTTGTGTGATTTACATAAGCTTGAGCAAACTTATGGGTATCAGATAGGGCCGTGGTGTAGGATTCCTGTCCCGTTGCCCCTGCTCTCAGGAAGGCTGAGGTGGGGGCTGGGAGGCAGGGGCCCTGGGCCTGTTGGGGAGGGGAGGGACTGCCTCTGTGTTTAGTTGCTGTACCCATCAGAGATGTGGCTGCTATGACATCTGGCCATATCCTTCCTCTGAGACTATGGCCTCTGCACATGGAACTAGATGGGCCTGCTCTCCATGACCACGCTCACTCTCCAGGCCACGAGTGCACCCAGGCCTCCCATCTGATGAGCGCTCTCTGTCCTCACTCCACCCACCCGCCAGCCCCAATCCCCACGGGCTTCCTCTTGCTGCCATTACCTCCTAGAAGAGCCCACAGGGACAGACAAATGAGCTGTTCTGGGATGAGAAGCCAGGAGAGAAAACAACAGTGGACTGAGCATAACAAGAGAGACTTGAATGCAGACAAAAGACAGAAACCCGCCTCAGAGCTCCAGGGAGCTAATGCCATCAACAGAGAGACGCTAGAAAGAGGGAGGGGCCCTTCGGGCTGAGCCTGTACGGACTGAGTCTCTAACATGCACCCACTCAGCACACAGTCACTCCATAAAAACCCTCCTGAGCTCCTGCCAGGGGTCGGATGCGCGGATCCAAGAGCAAAAGCAGGCCTGCCGACGCCCATCCTCGCCAGCTCTGCGACCCAGCCAGGAAGTTAGACGAGAAAGCAAGCTGCACTATACAGGCTGACAAACGTGCCTCTGGGACCAGAAGAGAGGACCCCGGGAAAGGTGGGGGTGAAGGAAGGAGCCCAGTGTCCCTAAGGCCTGACTTGAGACCTCAAGGTCAAAAAGGAATCAGATAAAAATGGGGGTAGGAGGGATCCAGACAAAGGGGTGGTCAGGTGCAAAACCCTGAGGCAAGAAAACACACAGGAGGAACAGATCGCAGCAGGTGAGGCTGGAGAGACGTGTCTGGTTATTAGGACTCTTTTTAAATGTTCAGATACATCTTAATTACACAGGCGATACAGAAACACATTCTCATTGTTAAAAAAGAATGAAGTGCCACAAATGAAGTTCATCCGAGACCACCTCCACCTCTGTCCTGGCCCTCTGTAAAGGTAACGCCAGTCTCTCCTTCCAGATTTTCCTCTGCTGTCACCTACACATGGATCCATGGAGAGACATAGAAGCTTTTGATTTCAGTCCCTATAAAAACGGCCTGATAGTCTGGTTTTCTGAACTTCACTGCCTTGACTTGCCCAGGCCTGTCACCATCCTCATCGCCCCCTCGAAGGGGCTGACGGGAGACTGGGTGGGGAGTGTCCCTGCTGACCATGTCCCAGGGCAGCCACAGGGCAGCACGTGGTGGAAGGAAGCGGGGCCCTGGGCCAATCCCCCTCCTGGAAAGGAGACTGAAGGAGCCTCAGCTGGGACACCAGACAGGGACATTAAAGCTCACCAAACTGTCTGCTGGGGACTTGAGACCTGGAAGGTGTCTGGACTCACAGTGACAATGACAAGCCTGGGGTGTCTGAGACTGGGCTGAGGGTCGCCAGCAGAACCTGGATGTGGCTGTAGCCCCCAGCACCCCACGGACCAGAGGGGCGCGGCGGCGGCTGTTACCAGTCACCTGCAGGCTCCCGTGACCCCCGCCTGGTTCCATTCACCCATCCCGGGCCCCCTCAGCCACCCAGCAGCAGGTACAACAGTTAACGTTTCTTTGCTCAAGTAACTCCGCTCACCATCAGCGGAGCGGTAAAGCCCTTTCCAAGTGGGGTCCGGAAATCAAACTCACCGGAAATTCTGTCATCACAAGATAACAGCAATAATTATCGCCTGAGCCTTTGCAAGCGCCCACTGGGTTTCACTCACCACCAGCTGAGGGAATCTTCACAAAGTCCCAGAAGCAGCTCCACGATGATGGCTATGACACCGTGAGCTCCTGAGCGCCTCATGACCGTCACACTCACCCGAGATGACATGGCCATCAGTCAGGACTGGACAGGCCTTGCAGCAACGACAAACCAGACCCCATGCCCCAGGGGCTCATCGCAGTGAGTGTCCCCTCCTGCTGAGGCCGTCCTCTGGCTGTGGCTGTGCCATATGGGAAGGTCGCCTCTAAGGTCACTGAGGCAGAAAAGGAAAGCAATGAAGAATGCACGTGAGGCCTCCACCACCTCAGACCAGAATGGTAAGTGCCACCGCGCTCCCCGTCGCGCTAGGACCATTCACGTGGGCCGACCTCAGCTCGGGAGGCCAAGTGATGCGCAGGGTCAGCCGATGTTCTGAGCGTTCCGCCATTTTATACTTGTGAAATGACAGCACCCGGCACCGAGAACTTGTGTCCTTTGCCCAAAGTCACCCAGGTGGGGAGGGTGAAAGCCACTTACTCACACGTGTGTTTATGATAATTGACACGCATGCCGATGTCCATGTGCATGTTCACTCGTGTTCACGCCCATGGCTGCCCTCTCCTTCCCTGGAGGAAGGGGTCACGTCTAAATTCTCATGTCTAAGTCCCAGAGCTTTGACTCGAGGGAGGCGTAAAATCCTTGACCAAAGGTCAAGGTCCTCTTGTCCTCTGTTCATCCTCCCAGCACCGGGTGCCTCACCTGCCATCCCAGGGGTCCCTATCCCCCGCCGCAGCTTGGGCAGCATCCCAGATGTCACCAACCCTGTCATGACACCAATTTCTAGAAACCTCTGCCCATCACCTCAAGAATAAGAATTTGCTTCTGAATCGGGAGCTGATAAGGATGTAGGATTCAGAGCCAGAATTTTCCAGAATATAAAAAAGACACACAGCAGACATTCTAAGTCTAAATGCTTCTATCTATCCCCACCCGAAATACATGTAAAGAACACAGATACGTAGAAGGAAGGGCATTGTATCTATAAATCTGAATGTACTCATGGAAATGATGGTATAATCATGACTGTGGGCATGACTAGCGTTCAAACTGATGTAAAATAAATGGCAAACTGTTATTTGGTGTCAAGATCATGAAAAGCAAGGAAGGCTGAGAGACTGTCACAGATGTGAGGAAACGAAAGAGACAGTGACAAACTGTCGTGTGGGATCTTGTATTGAGCCTGGAACAGAAAAACAACATCTGAGGAAAAGCTGGAGAAATCCACACAAAGTCTGTAGTTTACTCAACAGTATCCTGCCAATGTTTATGTCTCCATTTCCATAGACGTACTATTATTGTGTAAGGTGCTAACCCTAGAGAAAGTTGGGTGGAGGCTGTTCAGGGATTCTCTGTAATATTTTTGCCGCTTTTTGAAAAAGAATGATCAAACAAAATTCCCCAAACAGGCAACTAGGATGACCCTCCATGTCAGCACATTTCTGTACACACCTTGTTATGCAAAATGGGACAAGTTGCTAGAAACACACGAAGTTCAATCAGGTCATCCTCAAAGCCCCACTCAGCTCTCCTGTCCTATAATTCAGAAACCCTGCCTATTCAGAACGGACACGTGCATTCATACCAACTTAGCATACACCTCAATTCACACAGACAGGCACATACAGGGAGTCAGGGTGATCTGCTTTTGTTACCTTGGGTTGCAAATAAATTAAATCTTTTATTCTTCCTGTTATTACAGTGTCCACATGTTGCTTTAATAAAACATTCAGCCTCTTCTTCTTGAATGATTTTCTGCTACACCCCACCCCCACCTACTGCCGCCTGACACACACACACACACACACACACCAAAGAGCCCCTTTGGAATCGCCAAATCTCTAGAAAGGAATATCCATCAGACAGTACTGACTGCTATTTCTTCCGTTAGGCACACGGTGCCGCTGTTGAAGACTCAAATTGCACAGCTTGGTAACTCGGCTTGCCTTTGATGCTTCAGTTTTCCTGGCTGCTGCTTCAGAGTTCTGTCTGGGCCAAGGAGGCTTCCAGGTTCAGCTGCCGTCCCCCAAAGCTTAATGCCTTGTCCTGCTGGCTAACGCCTGAGGTGCTTTCAGCACAGCCACATGTTATGTCCAGATCAGCTCTCCTCCAAGGCCTGAGTAAAGCCTCTGAACTGAGCTGGAGCCAGGGGCTGGGTTGTCCCTTTCCTTGGAGTGACTGCTTCAGAGGCCTGATCGCCCTGCTCTGCCACTGAGTCTTGGCCAGATCTCTGGGACCCATCCTGAAATATCTTCTCATCTGAAACTTTGGGGGGAATTGAGGCTGAGGTCTTGTTCTTATTATTCATGAAGCGTCTTAGGCCCTGCCTATTTATGGGGCAAGGATGAGGATAAGACTCTCTAATGTCACCCCAGAACAGGAATGCTTAATAAATACTGAGCATTTATGATCCATCGGTCACCTTTCTAAGCACTTTAAAAGCATTAATTCATCTAATCCTCAACAACTATACAAGGCAGGTATTTCCTTCTTCATTGCCATTTTCCATGAGAAAACTCTGAAAGATGAAGGAACTTATCCAAGGCCCCACACCAGTGTAAGAGCAGTCACGAGGTGAACTCTGGGACCCCAGAGTCTGGATTCTTTTCCACTGTATGTGCTGCCTCTAGAAATACTCACCCTCTCCCCAACTAGTCCTACAGTGGACCAACCGAAGGAATCACCCTCATACCTCTTCCAGAATGAAGGAAGTGACCCACCTCTAGACCTGGGGGAGAGAACATCATTCTGAAGAGGCCCCCAGGTGATCGCTCATAGACCTCCCTTCATTCGTCTTACTAGAAGTATATTCACAAGTAAAGAGTGTCAGAGACCAGACCATCTGTCTATCAGCTGAGAGGGAAAATAAAGGCAAAGAGAAAACACTTCCTGCCTGGACTCCAGAAAGGTTCGGGGTGTGGAGTGCATACAGTTGGGGCCTACATGGCTCCCCTTCTCTGGACAGTGTGCCTATTTCCAGCTGCCATGGACCTCAGCTGCCCCTCCTCTGGAGAAGCGCCCTCCAGCCAAGCGGCTCTCACGCAGGGTGACTGAACTGGGAGTTCCGAAGACCAGGTCCTCATCGCAAAGCAGGTATGTGAAACATTTTACACTCCAGAACCCGCCATGGGATCAGGAGGAGGCTACACTCCAGCCGAGAACCTGCTCCAACTCTCCTGCCTTTAACCCGACTCCCGCCTCCCTCTGTCCTAAGAGCGCTTCTTCCTCTATAAACCGTGTGACCCTGAGTCCCTGTCTTGGCCTTGGCACGTGCGGAATCTAACCTAAGAAGCACAGACAGAGTTGAGAAGCTCAGTGATCAAGTATCTGGAGAAGGGCTAGGAGGCCGCCCCGAAGGGTGAGATTTTGGGTTCCATCACTTGCCGGGGCTGCTGACAAGGAGTCTGTCTGTTGGTAAGTAGAGAGCTGGCAGCTGTCATGTGTGGTTCATCTGTGGTGGACCAGGACAGGAGACAGAGAAAAGGGGGAGCCCTGGCGTGTGCAGTCCCTCTGTGCATTATGGGGAGAAGACGAAGCGAAGGTTGATAGAAACAGGGGGGCTGTTGTTAAATGCCTAAACTCTCTAAAGAGAGAGAAGGGTGTGGCCAGAGTGATAAGATACCAATTCAAAGTGAATATGAAAGTTCCAGGGTCTTCCTGGCAGTGTTTAAAGAGACCTTGTCTCCTGTAGCTGGAGGCAGACAGAATGAAAGACAAGGCTCAGGACCTAATCCGAAGGATAGGAAGATGTCAAGGTTAGTTTATCATATGTCAAGGGCAGAGTCTTCTGGGGAAGCAGTGGGGCACATCTACCTGGGTTGAGAAAACTTGGGTAGATGCCCTTGAGAACCTCGCGCCTCAGATGCCCCTGAACTCTGGTTTATGGAAGTGGGCCATATCCCTTGCTCGTGGACAGTGCCCCCGGTCACCAACGCTGGCTTGAAGAGACTGTGGAAGTCTCAAGTGGGACAAACGTCCTAGAAGAGATGGTCTCTGCACCCCCTGCCCCCCACCTCCCGTGGCCTTCTGGCCACCAGAGCCAGAACGAGGGTCAAGTTGAATTGGGGCTCAAGCAGACAAGAGTGGGTGGACGGCGGCGGGAGCTGAGTCCTGGCTGACATGCAGACACAGGAGCCAGGAACTGGGCAGACACGGTGGGCGTAAAGCTGCATACGGGGAAATGTGTCAACATGAGAGCCTCTTCCGCGACACAGGATTTACGACTCTGGCTAGGGCCCCGCCATCCGCTAGGACAAAGCAATGGTCTCATTCAGTGAAGATTCTGGAATTACCGGGGCTGACTCCAGGAAGGCTCAAAGGTTCAAAGAAGGGAGTGGAGGGAGGCCCTACCAGAGAACACCCAACCAGAGAGCTGAGTCGTCCTAAAAGGGACCACGGTCCATTTATCCAGGACTAGAAACGGATGGAGCAGCCGTGTCCTGGGAAGAGCCATCGAGGCTGCCCTACAGCACAGGGGGTGGGCAGGAGGCTCTGTTGAGGGTCCTGAGCTCCCTGGGGGGATGAGAAGATTCAAAAGGAGGCCAGGTGGTAGTACCTGACGGTCGCAAGCGAAGGGAACATAATTACCACAGGAGCAGAAGGTCAGCCCCCAGCGGGAAATCATAATTCTTTGCCCAGTTGCCAGACCCAGAACCTGGGCCTGAGGCGAGGCCGGTCCCCGGGAGGAGGACCCAGCAACACCACAGCCAGGTTTATGCAGTGACTTCCCTGTCCTTCTCCAGACAGACATACAGCCGCTTCCAGGGGTTACCGCGCACCCACTGGGGAAGAGGGAACCTCAGGGCCGGTGGCTGTAGGGCCCAAGGCGGCTTTGCACCCAAGAACCCAGAGTGTACCCAGCCTTCCTGCTGAAGCTGGGGGTCAAGAGGAATCCCGCCCAGTCATTTCACGCTGGGTGGTCAGCTTCCCGGGGCTCCAGTACCGTGTTCTGCTCTGCGTAATGTGCATTTTTTTGGCCCAAATTGGTGGGGGGAAATCAGGGCGTGTGTTCCACATGGATAGTACTAATATTTTATCAATGTTTTTCATTCTTTTCCTGAAGCTTCTGAGTTAAAAGTGTAATTCTAGTAATCAATAGTGATACCTTTATGCCAAAGAATACCCTGAATGTGATGGATGGTCAGTTTTGTTAAACTTAAAATGAACTTGCAACGATAGCAATCTCGGCCAGCAATTCAGCAAGATGCACGGAAGAGCGACGCAGTGTTGTCCACAGAGTGGTGACTCTGACTTGGCAGGACAGGTGACACCGACTTTATGGCCAGGGTGAGCACTACGACATTTCTCTTCCTACACTTTAGGTGGGAGCTAGCGATTTAGCTGATATTTTCACAGAAGCACAGACAGGCAGGCTCGAAGCTAGCGGTTATTAAATGTGCTGCAGACAGTCTCGGGACCTCCTCCCACAGGGAGTGTCCTCAGACGGTGGGGCCACAGGAGAAAAAGCTTTCACACCTTGTCTCTGTTCTTGTGTTTTGTCACTATTTGTTGCATAAACATTCTTCTACCATAATATGTTAAAAATAAATGCTAGAATTCCTTTATAATACCAAAACCCAGCACCTAAATATAAACAAAAATTTGAATTAATAAAAAGACTTTTTCCTAAAAGTTTGGGTCCAAAATGTGGGTGCATGTCATACACGGCAAAATAATGGCCTCCCTTGGGAATGGGCATATTAGCGTTAGCAGATCCCTCCCCTCCATGCCCTGATCTGCAGAGTAAGAGCTGGTGAAGTGGGGAAGACCGCATGGGAGCCCTGAGAACTCCACTCCCGTCTCTCTCCCACAAAGACAAATAAAATAATCCTATCCCAGGGTGAAGGACCAAGATTCGTGCCAATCACATATCAAAAGGTATCAGTGCCACCAATTTTCTATGATTTCATGGGCATGGACAGACCTATGGGAATGGGCACCAAGGATGTGGGTCTCTGCCTTGACAGGGGAGGCCACTGTCTGCCAGGAGAGACTGTGGACAAGGACACAGGATGACAGGACCTGCAGATGTCAGCCAGTCTCTAGCCTCCCACCACCAAACTTGTGTGATGCCTTGTGAATGGAGTCACCCTGGTGGGGATGAGGGGGGACTTGTGTGACCCCAAAGCACAGACCCACCCCCTGCCCAAGGCTAATCCAGCCACAACCTCTGCTGAAGTCAGACTTGCCAGCCACAGAGAAGGACCGAGTGCCCAACACAGCACCATTCTCTGATGTGGCCAAGGATATGTCGACCTCCCTGCAAGGGTACCCATCACCCCGACTGGGCTGACCTGGACCCCAGGCGTCCCCTTGACATACCTGCCCACACGGTCACAGCCAGCATCAATGTTCAAGTCTCGTAGCGTGTCTTGATCTGCTACCAGGGGAATCCCAAAGACACAGCCTCAGACCAAGGACCAGCTTCACAGCCAAGTTGGTGTGCTGAGCGCTTGCCCTTAGAACCACTAATTCCTGCAACACACAACACCTTCCAAAAGCTGTGAGCCTAACAGAGCTGCGGAAGAGAGGAGCCGCCCACAAGATGTTCAAGGAATGGGATAGAGCCCGGAGTCCCTCACAACAGAGAGATGGGTTGAGCTGAGCTGCAGTCTTGGACAGGCCACTTGTGAGTCTGGCGGATGCTGTGTACACCTCAGTCCAACAGCCAGGCACGAGGCGCAGAGTGGCCAGCTCACCATCACTCCTACCGGTCCACTTGGCTTTTCACCTCCACCACCATAGACGCTGTGATTCTAGAGGCCTTGGTGAGATCGTTCATTATGTTGGGGCTCTACTCTTCCACCTGCTAAATGGGAGTTAAAAATCTAGCTATGAGGACTAAGATAATATTTGTCAAGCTCACGCCCAATAGCAACTGCTCTCAGCATATTATGAGTCATTATTTTGGAAAAGGGACCAAAGTCAAGACTTGGCAAGTTTAGTCCCATCTCTCCAGTCTTCCTCCCAGGGTCAGCAGGACGAGCTTCTGCGGCCCATATGGACTTCCTAGCGTGCAGATGAAGCCAACTTCAAGGGAAAGAAGATCAATTTCTTCTCACCCAAATCCCTCATTGGACCTGAAGAACATATTTAGGTTTTCCCCTTCCCTGGCATAATCTGCTGTCCTGCCTTCCCCCTGGGAGAAACCAGGGGACCCAGAGTCACATCCCCATTCCCAACCTAAAGAAGCTTTTCCTCCTGCTGCCTCCGTTCTATTATCAGCAAAAGATTTCAGTAGCACTGCCAAGAGCTGATATTCAGAAATAAGTATGTAAATCCTTTGTAAATGTATGCTAATTACTTATTTTTAATTATAATGTAAATAAGTAATTACTGAATAATTTTAAAGTATTTACATGGGGGTGTGTGATTTAGACACTAACGTTATAAGATATAAAAACTATAAATTATACAGTAATTATGGCCCAATTTACATGCTAAGGCCAAACACAATTACGTAGCAAGAAAAATATAAACAATCAGGTAATTCCACGGTAGTTACTGTGTAATAACCAAGCTGTTTCTTCCCTGCTTGACAAAGTGGGTCTGCGCATTCACTCAGGGCTCGGGGAGGCTAAGGGCAGGGTGCCTTCAGGAAATTGAAATCATGTTAAGGGAAAAAAAAAATCACAAAATAAGAAAAAGCAAGGCACAATTAAAAGTTATTGAGTCTTGTCTGACAGGGTGATAAAGTTCAGGGAAAGGCCAAGTCACAGAATGTGGTCCATTGGTCCTGTAGCTCTATGGCCCTGAGTAGAATGTCCCCAGCTGTCCCCAATTCCCTCATTCATTGCAGCACCATCGACAAATACTCCACACCCCAAGCAGCGGAGAGTTCCTGGATTCCAGGGCCTTCACATAACCGTGCCCTCGGTCTTTCTGCACTTTGTTATCTGGCTAGTCCTATCTCACCCTGAGATGCCTCTTCCTTCAGGAAGCCTTCCCTGACTACCACCAACCCACCCTTGGCTCCCAAAGCCTCCAACCTCCTGGATCACAGCTAACCACTGTTGTGAGATGGCCCCAGTTTTGGCTTCCCCACCAGCCTGGGAGCCCCAAGAGGTCAGAGTCCAGGCCTGCCTGGTTTATTCATTTCTGGTCTCACGTTAGACGGACTTGGGATAAGTACCTCGAGCGTGATTCAGTGAGATCTGGGGTCCAGCCTGGTATGAACAGTCTCCAGGATTCTCCCAGAATTACCTCAGCGGCCTCGGCCTCCCTGCAGGGTAGAGAGCCCTCTGTTTGACAAGAGTCCTTACCTTGTCTTCCGCTGAAACTGCCCTTTGGAGGGGATGCTGTTCTCCCCAGTTTGCAGACAAGGCAACTGAGGCTCAGCGAGGTCACACAGTTTGTGGAGACAGAGCTGGGCTGTGAAGCCAGGCCCTCTCCAGTCCAACCCAAGCCCCAATGCCGCCAATTCAGGCTCAGGGACCTGACTCCCCAGGGTGCCAAGAGGCCCTAGAAGAGGGGCAAGGGATCCAATGGACGCTGTGCATGGAGAGCGACCAGCAGGACACCATCCCTCAGCCAGTGCAGGCCCAGGAGAAGGGGGTTACAGTGTGAGGGGAAGGCCTGGCCTGGGCCCCAATCTGAACCTGTCCCCCTCACTGGGAAAGGGAGGCAATGCAGTGTGAGGAACCCCACGGAGATGGGCCAGCAAACAGCAGGTGCTCAGGGCCCTGCCTTCCTACCTGCTTTGTGCCAGGCGGGGCCCTACTGCATCCCAGCACCAACCAAGGCCAGTGAGGTGGGCAGGCCCGGGCCTTGTGCAGCCCCGGGGGTGACTGGCCCTGGCTCTGGGGTGCTGGCTGGCTAGGGGGCATGTCAGCCTGCTCCACTAGGCACAGCATCCCTAATAATGAACCCATGTCCTGACCGCTGGAAGGTCCCCACCGCAAACACCCTATCCCACTCTGCAGTTGTCATGCCACTTAGAGCCAGGGAGATGGCAGAATCCACTTATAGATTGAGGGCATGCCTTTTTCTCCTGACCCTAGGGCATGGCACAGTCATTAGCAAGGATTTAGGGGAAACCCTGTGAGACCCTGGGAATGGAGAGCCTGCTGACGGGAGAGGAGGGCATCTCAGCCATCCCCCTGCCTCCCACCCAGCTGTCTGAACACTCAGGATGCCGTGGGGGAAGCCTTCCTCCTCCAGCGAGAAGTGAGCGGAGTAAACCAGCCTCCGCTTATGAGTAATGATGACCGGGAGGGAAGGGCTTGCGAGGAGGCAGGCACAGAGAGGGTCAGCGATTTGCAAGGTCACACAGCCAAGCACATGTATGTAACTCCTGCCTTACTTCTAACCACCCGCTCTCGTGTCCCACGCCCAGATGGAAAAGGGCTCAAGGAGGCAGGCACAGAGAGGGTCAGTGATTTGCAAGGTCACACAGCCAAGCACATGTATGTAACTCCTGCCTTACTTCTAACCACCCGCTATCGTGTCCCACGCCCAGATGGAAAAGGGCTCAGCCAGTGGTAGGCAGATGTGGCCACAGCCAGCGATGATGACATGCCCACCACTGGGCAGCCTTGGCACTGGCCCAATCTGCAGAGAGCGAAATTGCCAGTGCTCCAGCTCCCGACCCTCATGCAGCTACTTCACAGGCCAGGAAATCCTGGTCCCCTGGGTAATATTTTTTTTTACGGCCATTGCCGGGTGCTATTCATTTTATTACACTTTTGCCTGTTATTTTTGTTGTGGACGCATAAGCAATGTGGTCAATTCTGTTTTACGTGCCCCGGCGTTTCAGATTCATCGCCAGCCAGCGTGGCGCTGAGTGGTTACACGGTAAAGTGTTTGGCTAATAAAATGCATAAAGCAGAGATAGGAAAATCAATGCCTTTGTTAATAACACTTCACCATCTTTCACGCGGTCTGCCAGGCCGGGCCGCCCGCCGGAGCTGGCGCCAGAGACACCATCCCGGGTGTCTGCCACTGGGACCGGCTGCCAGCTGGCCCTGCGAGCTGTGCCCTTTGCCCCTGCCTTCCCAGAGCGGGAACCGGTCAGGGAACACGGCCAGCTGTTCACCGGAGCACAGGCCCGAGCTGGAGACAGAGGCTGGGAAGAGAGGGGTCCTTCTGGTTCTCGAGCAAGGCACAGCTCCAGTCTGCCCCCCGGTTTCCACCTCTCTAAAAATGGGGTGAACGTGGTCCCGCCCTGCAGGGGCCTTTGTGAGGATGCAGGGAGACAGCCTATGCAACCCACCAGGCGTGACGCTCAGTACGTGGCACGTCACTGGGCAGAAGAAGATGGCTGACTCCTCCCCAGGGGGACTTATGGGCGCCCCTCTGTCCCCAGCCCCTAGACTGAGGGGTATCTCTCCCTGGACTGAACTCCGACATGAAACTTATGTCCTAGACACGACACTACCTCTACCCAGAGATAAGAGTCAGCGACCCACCTTGGCCTCTTATTCTTGACCAAACCTTTATCTGAATTCCCGTGACACTCAGCTTCCTGCCCAGACACTGCAAACCCTCCTCACTCCCCTGCTCAAAGGCACGGCTGGCTGGACTGAGCGGCTGAGTCCCCAGGCGAGCTCCCGGCACACCCACCAGGGCACTGAGTCACAGTGGCTGGAAAAAGAAGGCAATGGAGAATTTCACAGCTTTTTTCCACGCCTGTCTCTAGGTATTGCCTCTCTGCACCCTGGTTGTCCAAAATGGGGATAATAATAACAGATGATCCTCCTGGTGCCAGAAGGATTGAATGAGATGATCTAGGTCAAACCAGACGCCTGTCCTATGTCCTGGGAGGCCTAGAGATGGTGAGACACACAGACATCCCTGGGAGGAAGGAGGCTGGAGGGCAGGAGGGCACACGAGGCCGAGGGCGCAACTCGTGTGAAGATGGCACAGAGAGCGGAAGAACAGGACTGTTTCTACTCAATCGTCAAGTGGAGGTAATGGTAGGTCCTCCACTTCCCAAGCCTTAGTTTCCCTCTCTGTAAAATGGGCATATTACCTCTGCTAGGCTGCTGTGGGTTTGGGGCAGAGGAAATGAAACACTTCATGAACATCTCAGGACTCAAGGTCTTGAAAGATGGGATGGGAGTAGGGACTGGAAGAGAGATCAGAGACCTCGCTCTCTCCCAGCACTGCCTGGGCTGGTGGGGGTGGTGGAGAGCCCCCATGGAGAAGAGCAGGGTGTCGCTGCTTCTCGAGGACCCAGCAGCCAGCCTCTCCCTCCAGCACCCCTCCTCCCGGGCCTTCCTCCCCTATCCCAGAGGAAGCACAAACACAGAGTCTAATCCCCAGCGCCTCCCAGCACACCAGGCCTGAAACACGGCTCGGCAAATATTGGACTTTATTAATTTAATTTAATTAAACTTTATTAACCTTTATTAAAAATAAACCCTCATTAAAATTCTCATTCCCGTCTCCGGTAAAGGCGGGGGTGGGGTACTGCCTCCTCTGCAAGCTCGTTAAATGTCACCCAAAGAGAGGTAGTGGCCTCCAGGGCCAGAGTCTGGGAGCCGGGGCAGGCTGGAGGCGGAGGGGCCCCGGGAGCGGGTGTGTGTGTCTAT
>RJWH01001583.1:17821-90321 GCA_004363575.1 Solenodon paradoxus
TGTGTGTCTGTGTCTGTGTGGGAGGGTATGGTGTGTGGTGTCTGTGTGTCTGTGTGTGTCTCTGTGTGTGTCTGTGTGTGAGTCTCTGTGTGTGTTTCTGTGTGCGTCCGTGTGTGTGTCTGGTGTGTGTGGGTTATGTGTGGCTGTGTGGAGGTGGGGGGTATGGTGGGTGTGCATGGTATGTCTGTGTGTCTGTGTGTGCACATGTGTGTGTGTGTGTGTCTGTCTGTTGGGCAATTGTTGGAAACCGAAACCCAGGCCGGGCGGCCAGCATGGAAGATCATCCCGGCCCAGGAAGGTCAGCCGTGAGGGAAGCAGAGTCCAAGGGTCTGGAGGCCTTGGAATCCAACACCCCCCAGAGGGGCAGAGTCGGGCAGACTCAGGGTGCCCAGCATCACCTGCCAGTGCCCCTCAAAGAGGTCTGAGAGGAAGGGATCATTTGTTTCTATCACATTTTGTTCTTTAAGAGCCAGACTTGTACCTTTCAGAAAATCTGGAAAATATAGGAAAAGACCATAAACAGAAAATCTTCTAGGACACCAGGTGAACTCCTGTCTCTCAGAGCCGGGGTGACCACATTTGTCATCCATTCTGGGAAATTTCAAAGAGCCAAGCACCGCTTACCACCACGCCTGCCCCAGGGGCGAGCAGGCACTTCAGGGACCGGAGTTGACGGTCGGCGGGGGCGTTTTCCCTCCCGTGGAATCTGACACCCATTCCACTCTGCCGGCGCGACCCCTGGTTCCCGGAGCCCTGGAGGCCCGGCCTGGGCCCCAGCCAGGGCCTGGCACCTGGGCCACACGGGGCCGGAGACGTGTCCCCTGCATCTCGTGGACCCCTGCCGCCCGGGAGGTGGCCCCGTGCTAGCTCAGTGACACGGTGAGCCCTCACCTGCCCTGTTATCGGACTTGTCATCTGCCCTGCCCTGTGCGTGTGGATTTGGTCAGCAGCGCTCTGTGGGCACGTCACGGTGGCGGCAAGTGGCATCTGGTTAGATTCCACATCCCTGACGACATTGCAGAGGGAGCCAGGCCCCACGCGTGCACACAGGCTGCTGACATCACGGGGTAATTCGCAGCACAGCGTCTCTTCCATGCTGGGAGCCTCTCTTCCTGCGCCTGCATCTTGAGCACAAGGGAGCCAAGGGCACGCAGACCATCCCTAAGGTGCCTCTGCACCCCTTAGACGAGGTCCCTGCAGGTGCGCAAACCCAAGCTCCTGGCACCCGTCCCCAGAGGAGGCAGGAGCCCCCGGCGGGCTGGCAGGGCCAGCAGGAGGGGCAGCCCCTTCACCTGTCTTTCTCCTACTTGGGGGCCTCCGCCGCCCTCTGCAGCAATCTCCACTGTTAGAAGCAGACGTGCCTCCCTCCCCCGTCTCCAGGCATCTCCAAGTTCAGCGGATAAGCATGGCGCTCACACGCCAGTGTTCCCATCCTCTGGCCCCTGGTCCCAGTGCCCAGAAGAGTCGGGACGCCCCAGGTGGGGAGGCAGCCTGGCCCTGGCCTATCGGCTGGGTCAGGAGTAGGGGCCCGCAGGACAAATGGGTAGGGCCAACCCTGAGGAGACAAGGGTGGTTTTCTGGGGCCTCCCAGGACTCCGTCAGTCCCTGACTGAATTCCTCCCGTATCACAGAGCCCTGCCGAAAAGAGCAGGCGCCCCTCCCGGAAGGGGTGCCAGCACCTGATACCCTTCAGAAAGGTCTTTTCTTGGAGCAGTTCTGCTTTAGAGACACCGCCCCCCTTCTTCCTGTTGGGCCCCCCAGGAGGCAGTGGGAGGTGAGGGAGCGGTTTTCACCGTGGAAGGCCAGGGAGCCAGGCAGAGGCCAGGCCAGGCCAGGCCATCCGTCCTGGGTGGACTGGCCGGAGCTGATGGCCTGGCACCTCACCCTGCACACATGGAGACCTTCATAGAGGCCCTGTCACCTGTGTGGGGACAAACTCAGACATGTGGACACACACAGGTGCCTGAGCGTCTTGCACTTGTGCACAGGCCCTCCGGGAGCGCCGTCTCCCCACCGCCTTTCTCTCTGGAAGGAACTGTCACGAGCTGAAGGCAGAGTCTCCTCCTTCCTCCAGGGCCTGCAGGAGCAGAGGTGGCCGTTCCCCAAGCTCCGCTCCCAGGCCTCTGTCCTCTCCTCTCCCTCTGGCAAGTCCAGCTCCTGAGCCGCAGTCACAATGGGGCCTTGAGGGAGCGCGTTGGCCATCTCCCTTCTCCCTGCTGAGCAGCAGACTGGCCGCACTGCTTAAGGCTTCTGGGCCGGCGGAGAGCAGGTCAGAGCGGCTCTGTGCCAGGAACCCCCTGGCGCACCAAGCTTTCCGAGACCCAGGCTCCAGAATCGCGCCCCCACCCTGGCTGCCATATAAAATAGGTCATTGGCGTAATCCCGGCCAAATTGGCCTCTCGCAGATCAGCTAGGCTGCGCTCTCCGGGCCTAATTATCCCATATTTGGTCAATAAGCCATTAACACAGCGCCTCAGATGTTAATAACCGTTTCATGAAAAAGTCGGTGTAATTTATGAGATCAACACTGGTTAGCAAAATTAATAAATATTTCATTCGGTGAGATTTATCCCGGCGTGCTCCCGACAGGTGGACCGAGGGCCCTCGGGCAGCCCCTGAGAGCCGGCAGTCGGGGGAGAGGCAGGGCCAGCCCTCGCTTGGGCCAATAAACATTTACCTCAAATCCTATCGCCATAAATCCGCAGGCTGGACGAGGGAGCCCAGTAAAATCTGACTTAACATTATGTTCTGGCCGTTAACAATATTTATATAGATGTCACATCAGGGAGGGTTAGAGTCGCCGGGGGCCCAGCGGCCGTGACGGGAGCCACTTGGCCTCCTCGGGGACAGTGTGTGTCCAGGGAGGCCTAGGCCAGCGGGAAGTGCCCCAGGCTGGTTGTCAGACCCCGCCGGGCCTGCCAGCTGCGTGATCTGGGGTAAGTTTCCTAAACCGCTATTTCCTTACCTGTAAAATGGGAAGTGTTGCCAGGGACATCTTGTGGGCGACTGAGGGGACTGAGTCAAATCACAGTAAATGAGCCCCTGGCACCAAGAACGCAATCAGAAAGCGGCCACTGTGTCGCCTTCATCATCAGAAGAGGCAGCCAGAGGCTGGACCCTCTGCTCTGAGAGCCACTCTGGGGGATGTGTTCAGTCTTTGTCATCTGAGAGCGACCAGACTATGAGCGCGTGTCTGTGATCCCACGGCAACCCTGTCGGGTGGGCACCCACCATGGAGCCAGCCCCATGTTCCAAAAGGGGAACCAGAGGCTCGGAAAGACAAAGTGACTTCCCCGGGGATAGCCACCCAGAAGTGCCGGGGCTGGAGCTGGACTTGAACTGGCGTCGTGTCTCCAAGCTTCTGCCTGGCACCACTCTGTCTCTCACCCGCATCCTGGGAGAGCCCGTTCAGGCTTAGGTCCCCCCCGGGAGTGGAGCGAGGGGACCTAGGGGCACCCTGCTCCTGTCACCACCCGCAGGCCTGAGCCAACAGACCTGGCCCAGGCGGGTGCCAGAGCCCGTTGTGGTTAAAGAACTTTCCAGGAGAGCCAATTAGTTTTCCTTGGGGAACTTTCCACCAGGCATTGATTTTCACTCTCCCCACCTGGGGTAGATTTGATTTGCAAGGAGCGGCTCTTCCAGGAGGCAGAAGCAATTGTGTGAAATAAAAGCGCTGAATGTGACAGGCTCATCTGCTACTGAGCCCGGCTGGGGGTGCAGGCTGAGGAGCCAGTGAGGTCGACGGAGTGGGGGACCCAGGACAGGGACCGGCACTTCTCCCCTCCCCCTGGAGAAGGAGTCTTCTCCCCCTTACCTGCAAGGTTTCAGCAAGCTTCCCCCTCAAAACGCCCCCTGCAGCAGCCAGGTGCCTGCGGGCAAGGCAGAGTCCGTTGTCCTTTGCTGCTTCTTCATTCCCATCCTTTGTCTCCGCTGACTTGCTGCCCTTCCCTCCTTTATCTCTCAAACCTGGGAGCTGGGCCCAGAGCCTGGCTCAGAGGAAATGTTCAGTAAATGGTGGTGAATGTGCCGTTATCTCCGTTTCACAGACAAAGAAACTGAGGCTCACAGGGGCGGGACTGCCCTGAGAAGAGGCAGAGCCCGGATTTAGACCCAGACCTCTCTGACTGTGTGGCCCCAGCCTGAGGTCTGCTCCTCCCTCCAGAGTCCAGAGGGAGCGCGGCCAGCAAAGGGATTTGAGGTGGAAACAGGACTTAGTGAGAGCTCTGCACTCACCTGTCCTGGTGCTCAGGGGGTGGGCGGAGAGCAGAGAAGCTCTGAAGACCCCGTCTCCCTGCCTGCAGAATCACCTGCCAGTCACCAGCTCACTCCACAATTTCACTCATGAAGCAAACGTTTCTTGTGCGCCTGTGACTGTACCCAGAGCCCTTCTGGGCACTGGGGAACCGTGAAGGGGGCAGACATTGAAGGGAACGGATGAAAATGTCGAGCAGGCCAGCCGATGATGGGGAGAGAGGGTGGGAGCTGTGGGCTTGGGGGCGTGGGTTTCGTAGGGTGTCCCCAGGACCCCCTGAGCCCTGGTGACCTGCAGAAAGAAGGAGCCTGAGTCTGGAGGAGGGGTTCTGGGCAGAGAGAATGAAAAGTTCAAAGGCAAGGGTGCTGGAGTGGGCCCAGGCTGGAAGCAGCAGGTCGGGGAGAAGCAGCTCCTTGCACCTACTTCAGTTTGCTTGGGCGTGGGGCGTGAGAGAAAGCCAGTCGAGGGTGGAGGTCGGGGCCTGCTGTGTGCTGGGCTGGGCCACACAGGGGATGCCCTGAAAATGCCCAGGGCTACCGTCCTCAGGGCATCAGCACACTAGTGGGGACCAGACCAAAAACTAATGAACACACAGCAAATAAAAGGCTGGGAGCTGAGAAGAGCGGGACGGAGGACTGAGGGTGCCGGGAGCATCTATCCGGGCAGGCAGGAGGCATCTGGAGGAGGAAGAACTGAACTGGTCAGCGGGCGTTCTCCAGGACAGCAATGAGGTCTGCGCTCAGGACAAGTGGGCACCGGGGCAGAGAAGCAGCCAGTGAGGAGGCCGGCAGGGGGAGGGCCCGCAGGTGCACTCAGCGCTTTTGGGTCTAGACAACCCAGAGGCCAGCAAGGGAGGTCAGCGGCCGTCCCCAGTACCGGGCCGGAGATGAGAAGGGACAGCAGCCCTGGGCTGACATTCTAGCCAGGAGGATGGAACGTGGATGAGAGAGATGCGGGCCCTCTAGGCTGTTAGAGAAATCCTACGGGAACAGGAGGAAAAGGTGGGAACAGGAGGAAAGGTAACAGCATAGGGAGGTGGGGACAAGTCAGGCGTTAAGGAGCTTGAAGAAAGACCCGAGGACCTGGGGGAGGGAGCCAGGAAGATGGCTCCAGGCACCGGGAGAGGCAAGTACAAAGGCTCTGAAGCACAGTGCGTGACAGCAGGTCCCGGGAGGAGGGGGCCACCCTGGTGGCTGGTGGTGCTGGGAGACAGGTCCAGGGTAGAGGAGGGGGAGCAGGTTGGACTTCGAGCCTCAAGATTTATGGTGGTGAAACCCACGTGGCCGTGAGGAGTCTGAGTCAGCCCAAGTCAGCATAGTAAGTGCTCCGTTAGTGGGTGTCATGAGTATTACACCCCATGCGCATCATTAGGTAATTCCTCGTCCTGTTTCCGGGGGCAGAGAGGCCTCGGGGTCTTGCCCTTTTGTGAGATTTTAGGGATCCGGCCCGCCTCCCATGGGCGGGGGGCGGCTCCCTTTCTCAGTCTCTCAGAGACTTTTCCAGGGCCTCTGGAAGTTTGGGGGGTGAGGGGCGAGACCCCAGCACAGTGGCGCTAAATCAGGCCCCCAGCTCCGGAAGAAATCGCACCAAGAAGTTGTTAATACCTTTATTATGGGCTGGAATGCATTCATGGTATTAAAAGACATCCCATTTCTGCCTCTGTGTCACATCTGAGATGCAGCATAGATAAATGATCTATCACCACACGAGATCTACCGAAACCATTAGTAACCATGACATTTTGACGTCAGATTTTAAAAAATTCCTAAGTAATCTTTTTGATTTATGAAATGCTGTCTGGGTTCATCGAGAGAGATCTCAGATTTATCACCGCCTGGTTAGAATTATTAATGATTTCCAATTTGTAAATCTGAAGTCGAGAAAGTCTGTGGGCCCTGGGTGAAAACTCCCGCCCAGGAAGGCCCGGCCTCTCCTCCAGCCAGAGCGCGGCTCACGGAGACACAGTCCTCGCCCAGCCCGTCCTCCCGACACGGCCTCCCAGCCGCGCTGCCCGTCGCAGCAGGCCACACTGGGCGGGGATCGGCAGCAGGACCTGCTGGGCAGAGGCGTTACCCCACCTCACAGAGGAAAGGGGTGCCTGCTTCTCCTCGCACGCCGAAGCCCAGAAGCTGCCCCAGCCAATCGGGACCGACGTCTTCGGGGGTCATCGCACAGCGCCCAGGCCCCTGCTCTCGGGCTGGTTCCAGTCTCGGCACAGCTGCAGGCCTTTGACTCCACTTCAAAGCCTGGACCAGCCCTCCTGGCCCAAAGCCGTGGGCGCACAGGCCACACTTGCTGCAGAGGCCCCGCACAGCCACCTCTCTCTGTGAGAAGCCGCCTTGCCTGTCGTCTTTTTCACTTCCAGCCCCGGCGAAGCCTCCGTGGCTCCCCCAGTCCCAGAAGCCACCCCTCGGGCAGGCGGCCACCCCAGACAGAAGGTCTGCTGTCCTTGGGGTCCCACCCTGACCCAACTGGGCCTCCTGGCCTAGCTGGTGCCGCGGGGCACCCTGGACACGCCGCTGTGCCGTGGCTCTCTCCGGGGCTGCGTGGTGGAATCCCCAGGGCTGCTTTCAGAGATGCAGGGCTCAGCTCCACCCTGACCTTCTAAGTCAGAACTGCCGGAGGTTCCAGTGCCAGACCGGGTCCTAGTATCAGCACGACAGGCTCCTTTCCCGCTGCGGTCACCACTGACCAAGTCAGACCTCCCATTTGTCTGGGGACCCCGGGGCTCTCCCGACCTCCATCCTCACCTCCTCTGGGCCCTCCTCCCAGGACTGTTCAGGGCCACATGATGGTGCCGCTGTCCCGCTTACAGCGCCCACGGCCCTGGGAAGGAAGGCCGTCCACCTGCCCGGCCTCCCCTGAGGCCTTAAGAGGCCTGGAGGCATGAGACCACATAGGGACCACCTGCAGGACACAGCCGGATCCAGAGACCCCCTTCCAGGTCCAGTACCGGAAAATCCATGCTCCAGCTTCCTCCTCTGACTCAGAGAACCACCCTCCTACCTGGGCAGGGAGGGCGGCCCCTTACGTGAGGGTCACTGGAGCCAGGTTCACCGGCCACCAGATGGGGATGCGAGACCCTGCTCTCATCCCTGCAACCCAGGCCTGGGGAGGCGGATACACCACAAACTGAGGCTCTGAGCCTCGGTTTCCTGATCTGGAAAATGGCAGCAACTCCTCCAGCTCCTCCAGGCCTCTGTACCCGGTCAGGACTGGACTCATCCATGGCCTCATTGACACAGCCTCCCTGGTCCAGGGTTCTGGGCCCACAGAGCTGTGTCCCACCCTCACCCCACCCCACCTGTAGGGTCCTCGATCTGAATCCCTGGTAATCTTGGAGGAATTGGCATCTTGGATTCCACCTACTTGGGGTCCACCAGCTGCTGTCACCTCCAAACATCAGTCCTGGTCCCCACCGCCCACCCCCCACAACTAGTGGCCTCCAGTTCCAGTCTCCCTTGTGTCCTGACAGGTCCCTCTCTGGTTGGAACCCACCCTGGAAAGCAGCCTCCAGTCCTGGCTGCCTGGCCTCTGTTTCCACAGAGGACTGGGGTCCATTTTCTTAAGAGACTGAAGAGAGACTGCTCTGCGGCCCTGAAAGTGGACTGACAGCAAAAACCGTAAGTCAGCCACCCAGGTGTCTGTGAACGCGTGTAGCTCTGCGCTGTGCGGCTGTGTGACTCTTCAAAGGCCTCCAGCACCAGGCAAGACACAGAGAACAGGAGACAGCCAGGAGCTTCGCCAGGGCCCAGGGGTCTGCCTGGCAGGTGCGGCCAGTGGCGATCGGGGTTTGGTGGGCAGGATTTGTTACGGCGGCGGCAACACAAAATGAATGCAGCTTCTGATCACTGAAACAAATATCTAAAACTGAGCCTTCCCTGGAACTCCGAGGGCAGACTTCTCCCCTTGGTCCTACAAAGCAGCAGCTTTAGACCTGAGTTGTGGACAAAGGCTGGGAAGTTTTTGAGAAGCAAGATGAAAACAAAAAGGCTAAACTGCCTTGATCAGACTGTCTGCAGAAATATGGACCTCTGTGCTCCTTGGAGATACATATTCAGCTCTATTGGAAGATGAGGAGGGTCAGGGGTTGGGGGCCAGGGGTCAAGGAGAAGAGGAAAGTGTGAAGGTTTCAGTGGCGGAGAAGTGTGGGAGGAGACAGGTTCACAATGTGTGCAGTGCAGCAAAGATGGACAATATCTAGAGGTGAGACTGTTAAGAACTACGGACTGAATAACGGTTCACATGGGCACTGAATTATTACATTGTGACGGGAGAGCAAGAATGGAGAGATGAGTCGTGAAGCAGGGGTCTGAAAAATGATGGTGGTGAGGATGGTGGTGATGGTGGTGATGAAGGTGGTGGTAGTAAGGAAACTTTTTGAAAATTTGTCTGAGCGAACAATCCATGAAGATGAATTGTTTCCTTCTCACAGCAGACCGAAGTTTAGGTTCTGGGTACAAGGGTCTGGTCTCACCTCCCAGGGAGTTAACACCTTCTTGGTATTTTTGGAGCAATACTGAATGCCTGTCTCCTACCTAGGTCGGTACTGGAGCATCAGGCCAAGCAAGGAGTGAAGCTGAGACTTCTGTAAGGGGAGAGGAGGGAGGCTTGGGGCTCAGCTCCAGCTGAGTGGATCCAGAGGAAGGAGAGGGCTGGGACTTGCTGGGAACGTAGGACTTGCTCCCAGGCTGCCCGGGGATGTCTGAGGAGATGAGAGCCTGCATCATGGCCTTGAGGGTTCCCCAAGCAGGCTTAACATCAGGGGGCAGCTGGCCTGGCAGGAGGCATGTCCAGGACGCCTGGTGCAATGGGTGATCAGATGACACGGGCAGGCTTGCGATATCCAGGGCACACAGCAGCGGCAGTCACGGCATCCCCTGACCCGAGAGCCCAGATGTCCTGTGTCCAGAATATCACACCCACCTGGGATTGTGGGGAGGCAGGAGACAGCCCCTGAATGATGGAGTGAGTAGCAAAGTCAAGAAAAGGGATGGTTCTTGCTGCCGGGGTGACAGGGCAGATGTATGCTGATTCACTCAGAACGTGCCCCCTCTTTCTGGCCACATGTTGCGTGTTGGGCTGTGACCCGCATGGCAGGAAGCTTGGGAGGACATGTAACCCAGGCCTCAGACCTGCCCAGGGCCACACCTGTTTGCTCCAGGCTCTGAGCACACTATTCATGTCGCTCGGGTCCTTAGACCCCAGGGAGGGTGCTCTGGCCAGGAGCCAGACACCCATGTGGCTGTCAGGCCTTATCTGCTCCATGGGGCAGTATTGCAGGAGTAAAACAGCAGAGTCTGTTCTCACGGCTCTGGAGTTGAAAATTCCAGAAGTACGAGCAGGATTGACTTGTCCTGGAGGCTCTGAGGGGTTCTGGGGGTGCTGGCGCCCCCTGGCATCTAGATGCCACTTTATTCTCTGCCTTGTCTTCACCGGGCCTTCTCCCTGCAATTGTGTCTGTTTTCTCTTCTCGCAGGACACCAGTCACTTTGGATTAGACCCAGCCTCATCCAGTATGACTTCAACTTAATTTTTTTTTTCTTTTTTTAAGGAAAGGTGCAGGCAAGCATAAAGGTGAGCAGAGGCAGGCAGGCAGGTAGGAAGAGAGAGGAAGAAGAAGCATTTTATTTAGTTCATCTTGGTCGTTTCCCGCAGCCCCCAGGATGCAAACCCAGCTACATGGCTTGCGCCGTCCAGAGGCGGCAGACATAACCACTACTCCACCAGGACTCCGACTTCAATTTAAGTTCATTTCATCTGCAAAAACCCGCACTCCATAAAAGCTCACATGCATGGATTCTGGGGTTTTGGACTTTGCCCTCACTTTCGGGGAGACCTCAGTCAACCTGTAACGCAGCCCCACTAGAAGGGCAGCACCCCTAGGGGCGGGGGGATATAACAGTCTCTGCAGTGTCCCCAGTGCCAAGATTAAGCACCTACACGCAGGCACTGGACAGACATTATTGAGAAAGTAAATATATCTCAAAGGTCCTTCCAGGACAGGAATGCAACCACAGCCCGCCCGCCTTCCTCGTGCCCTAAATAGACACGTGGACCATGCCACATACTGTCACACCCAGGAAAACACTGCCAAACACATCCCCCCATCCACTCCAATGCCGTGCAGCAAAGACGGGGGACACACACCCAGAAACACACATGAGCCACCGTCCGCACAGGGATGGGTGCATGACATAGCACACTCAGAAGCTTAATGAAGCCCTCAGGAGGCTCCCTCCTCACAGTGGCAGGTGCCAGGCATTGTGAGAGCGTCAGACGTCCATTCCGCAGTGTGGCCTGCCAGAGGCCGGGAGACAATATTCCGGAGTCCTTATTTTATTCTGCATTCATCAAGGAGCGCGTCAATGCTCTGATGTTGTTAAGCCATGTGAATTAAGGAACTGTTTCGAGTTGAGTGGGTGCCAGTGGGTCAGGCAGGCAGAGCAGGGACAGAAGAGCAGCGGGGGTGGCAGGGGGCGGCCTGAGGACGCTCTACAAACTGACTCACCTGTCTCTTTGGACAGACTCACCAGTAAAATGGCTCTTGTGGTTACAAATGCTTGCCCGCAGAAGGTCCCCGGATTGACTGCCCTGGCTGCTCTGAATCAGGAATGCTCCTCTCTGAGCTCCTACTGCCTGAGAAACCCTGGGTTCGGCAGTGCATAGGCAAGGCTTCATCCACTCCTCACACAGCCCTATGTGGGACCATCCCCATTTCACAGATGGGGAAGCTGAGGCTCAGAGAGCGGAAGGGTGGCTGGGTTTCACTGCCATCGCAGGAGGTAGCGATTTGAAGGGCGACCTGGTTTCCCGGGAGGAGCCCCTCAAGCCTTTGTCAGAATCGCCCCTTTGCCCGGGCAAGGTTTCCTGAGCTTTCCTTTGTTTCCAGATCACCCACTCTGGACATCGGGTAGGTGAAGTCAGAAAGGCCCCCTGTGAGCTTGAACACTGGTCTCAGGTCTCAGGTCAGTCCATGACATTGCCTGAGACACGTTTACCTGCATCTTCAGTTCCAAAGACTCTTCCGCTTGCTCTCATGGTCCTCACTGCCAGAGAGGTGACAGGGTCAGTATCCTTGGCCCCTGAGCCCCTCTGAGGCCCAGAGAAGTGATGGTAGATTAGACTTGAGGTGGGAGTTGAGAGTAGCAGGATTGATCCTGGTTCTGGGAGCTTGGACGAGAAGCTCCCCTTCACTGAGCACAATTTTCTTGTTTGTAAAATGGGGCTGAGTCCAAAGGAGACAATATACAGAAGTTAACCCAAGACCTGGCACCAGAACTCATCACGAGGTGACTAGTGGCTACTATATCTTTTATTATCATTAGAGAAAATGTTCTCAGTTTTCCAGCAACTCAACATCTCGGGACATCCATCTAAGTCAAGTTGAGACAATGGAGGACCTGGAAAACTGGTCTGTATTTTGGGGCCACTGTTCTCTAACAAGGAGGGATGCTCTGAGCTGTGTCACAGGGACGGTCGCTGTGGGGCTCGCAGCTCTGATGCCACACAGCAAGGCTGCCTGAAGGAGACGCAATGCAGACGGGTATGGTTGTTTGCGGGGGATTCGGGTGTGGCTCTCAAAGATTGTGTGCTCTCCCCTCTGATGGAGCAGCCCCACAGTTACACACTCATCCCACCGAAATGATCAGATATGTCCTCAGTGAGTCGTGTTCGGGATGTTTATGGAGCTCTGCAGGCAAGAGTTATAAATGACCAACACAAATGCCCATCAGCAGGAGAGGAGTTAACTGAGGACACACCTCTGCCATGGCGTCCCAGAAAGCCAAGCCAAAGACGTGTCTGGTTAGAAAATGGAAGGACAGTCATGGAATATTTATTTTAGAGAAACAAACACGAAATTGGAAAAATAGCTTGTAGAGAATGATGACCTATACATGACATGTGTGTGTGATATGCGTGTGCAATGGAAAGTAGGAAAGCAGGAAGGCCTGCTAGTACGGAGCTTGCACGCTGACACTTTCTCCCAACAACATGTCAAAGGCTGCACGAAAGAAAAATCAACACCTCTTCTTCGATTGCTGGGGAAGCGAAGTCCTAGGGCGAAGCAGTGCCCGCCGGGGAGGCAGCTGAATACAGAGAATCTCTCTTTACCAGAGCAGAAGCCTCTGTGGGAACCAGCGCTGGAGCAGGAAAACCCAAACCTTGGCTGACAAACTTCTGGAGGCTCAGCGTGGACAAGAATGAGGCTCACGATCTGGGGAGACTCAGCCACAGGGAAGCAGGCAGCCCATTTACGAGGCTCGGCCCCCGGAGCTCTCCCCACGATCGCAGTGACTATCACAGAGAAGCCTCCTGAGGGTCCAACAGGGGACAGGAAAAGGAGCCATTCTGAAACATGCTAGAGCATTCCGCTCTTCTCATCACGGTCCGCCCTCAGGAGAAACTGCTATGTCAAAGCCTAACCGAGCTAGAAGGGAAATAGCCCCTTCGGCTTCTTCCAGCCATCCTGCCCCCACCTAAGAGGGGTCAGACTGGGAAGAAACGGTAAGGCCCGCAGTGCAGGGGCGCAGGTCTTCCCAGAACCAAGACCTAAAAATAAGAACACAGGATGCCTCCCCTCTCCCCACACCTTTCCAGTACGTTACCACCCGTCCCGAACTCGCCACCATTCCTCCAGCGCGGTACAGCATGGCCCACGCGCATCACGAAGCCGCAAGGTGTGCCGAAGGGGGCAAAACGCCACGGCAGATGGAAGAAGTCGAGCAGGCATGGAACCGGTGTCATACGTGACAAAGATGTCGCCATGATCAGTTCCTGATTTTTTAAATTAGACTAACAGGCTAAAGGTTTGCATGGAAAAAGTAGATAATGTACAGGAACAGGTTGATAATTAAGTAGGAGATATGGAAATCTAAGAAAGAAATAATAGAAATCAAAAACTCTGTCACAGAAATGAAGAAGGCTTTTGATGGGCTCCTTAGCTGACTGGATGCAGATTTAAAAAAAAAAAATAAAAAGAATCCCTGAGCTTGAGACTATAACAATAAAAACTTCCAAAACTGCAAACAGAGAGAAAAAAAAAAAAAAGACTGATGGAGGAGGGGGAGAACCGATCTAATTGTGGGACAACTACAAAGGAAGTAACATGTATGTAATGGGAAAAGCACAGAGTGAAAATAGAAGGGAAGTAAGAAATGAGGGAGGGAGGAAGGGAAGGAAGGAAGGAAGGAAGGAAAAAGGGAAGGAAGGGAAGTAGTTGTTCAGCAATAATGATTGATAATTTTCTTCCAATTAATATCAGACATCAAATCACAGCTCCAGGAAGCTTAATAAATAATAAAGGAAATAAAAACAAAAACCCCTACACGTAGGCATATAATATTCAAATTTCATAAAATCAAAGATAAAGATAAAATACTTTTTAAAAGCCAAAGGCGGGGAAACACTTTACTTATAGAGAAACAAAGAAAAGAATTACATCCAGCTTTTCAGAAACCACGCCAGCAAGAAGAGAGTGATGTGAAATACTTTTAAGTACTGACACTAAAAATCCCCACAATTTAGAATTTTGTACCTTGAGAAATTATCCTCCACAAGTGAAGAAGAAATAAAAGTTTTTTCAGAAAAACAAAGCATCGAGGGAATTTTCTGCCAACAGACTTCTGTGCCAGAATCGTTAAAAGAAGTTCTTCAGAGAAGGAAAATAATGTGGGTCAAATCTCTGATCTATATAAAGAAAGAACATCGCATCAAAGGAAGAATAAGTGAAGGTAAAATTAAAACTTATTTTTCTTATGTGTGATTAGTTGATCCATAACAATTTGTTCAAAATAATAATCACAATGTTTTGATTCTCTATTTATATTTGCACTGAATGATAACAATGATACAAGGGACAGGAGAGAGGAATTAGGAATATTTTGTGATTGAAAAGTACTATACAACCCAGATAAAGTTGTAGTTTTCCTTGAAAGTAAATTTGAATTAGTTGTAAATGAATATTGAAAAATATAAGGAAACCATGAAAAAAGTTAAAAAGCACAATGTTTTGCTAAGAAAGGAGAGAAAATGGAATCATGTGAAATACTCAAACTACAAAAGGAAGAAAAAGGTAGAAAATAAAAATAGTAACAAAGAACAAAAGTGACAAATAGAAAACAGAAACAAATAAGATAGATATTAATCCAAATATACCAGTGATCACATTAAATGCCAATGGTGGCATGTCCTGGTGACTCAGGTGTTAGGTCTGTGCCTGCAGGGGCATAATCCATGTAAAGGTCAAGGACACAGGATCACCTCCCAGGACCAGAAGGAACAATCAAAAATGAACAAGTAAATAAATACATGGAGATGCTTCTTCCACCTCTCTCTGCCTGCCTTTCTACTTGTCTTCATTCGTGTCTGCTCCCTTCCCTTTAAAAAACAGTTAATGGTCTAGACCTACCAATTATAAGAGAGGGATTATCAAAATGCATGAAAAGCAAGACCCAATTCTGTATTGTCTACAAGAAACCCACTTGAAGTATAAAAGCACATACAGATGAGAAGTGAAGGGTTGGAGAAATCTATGCCATGCTAATGTAATCAAAAGAAAGCAGGTAGAGCTATATTGCTATCAGACAGAGGGGACTTGACAGTAGGTGAAGATCTCAGAGTAAAGAAAGGCACTGCATCGTGCTAAAGCAGGTCATTCTCCAAGAAGACATAAGGACCTTTAACATGCACGCACCCAGGATCATAATGTCCGATCACATGCAGCGGAGCAAACACAACAGCCCTGATGCAACTGCAAGAGAAACCAATGGATCCACTAGCATCATTGGGACTTCACGCTCCTCTATCAGAAACGGACACAAGGAAGAGGCAGAGGCCACCGTGGAACTCAGCAGCACCGTCCATCAGCAGGACCAAATGGGCAGCTACAGACAGACTACTTCACCCAGCACCGCCGGCGACGCGTTGCTCTCACGCCAAACACCAACGCCGGCGCCAAACAGGGGGAGACGTGCTTAACTGAGTATTAATTAAAATTAAGTATTGTACTACTGTTTAAAACTCCGCAAACATGTTTTTTAAAATACAAAGAACATACCAACCGACGGGTAAATGGCTTCCACGGGCATGTCGCAGAACAGACATCGCAAATAATCCAGAAGCAGGAGAAAAGATGCTCAACTCCGTTAGTAGGCATGGAAATTCAAAACAAAAGCACATTCATAGATTGTCGTCTAATCCCCGCGTTGGAAGACAAGGAAATACCGAACGCTGACAAGCTTGTGGAAGACACCGGGCCTTCCGCAGGACTGCGGCGACAATTAGGTGTTGAGCACCCCGGCTCCAGTCTGGAGAAACTCCTTGCTGAGCACGGTGACTTTCCAGGCTGGTGAGTTTATCATCCAGGTCCCTTCCTGCGCCAGGGCTCTGGGGGGAGGGCTGGACCCTCATGCCCAAGGCTTCTTCCTTCCTCCTGTCAGGTTTCCCCAAAGCCCTCCCAAATCCCTGCCTCCCTCTACGCTTTGGAGCAACAGAATCCTGCAGGTTCTCGTCATACACTCTGCTCGTCTCGCTAACCTCTTTAGAGAAAGTGTGGGTCTTGAAAGTAGGCCTCTACTTTCTCCTCTGTTAAATGGGGCAACAACAGTATGTCTCACAGGGTGTTTGGAGGCTGGACCCAGCAGCAGCTGGGCAGGGAGGGAGCTGTGGGATGGGATGGGTGCTCCACCATGGAAGTCACTCCCTGTCCTCACGACTCATCCTTCCCTTCTGCCTCCCTGGTCTTCCATTTCCCTTCAGTCCCCCACCAAGGCGGTGCCTTTCTCCCATCCTAATTCAACTCAACTTCGCCTCTTTCTACCTCCAGCTCAGAAAGTTCACTTCCTTCAAATAGAAATCAAAACAACAGTGAGAGGTCATCTCACACTTGTAAGAATGGCTATTTTCTTTGGCAAGGATGTGGAGGAAAGGGCTCCCTTCTACACTGTGAGTGAAAGTGCAAATTGGTGCCAGCTTTATGGAAAGTAGTATGGAGATGCCTCAAAATATGGGGAATGGAAATTCCACAAGATCCCATTTTCCCACTTCTGGGTATTTACCGCAAAACACTAATTGGAAGAGATGTGTGTACCATCTTTACTGTAGCATTATTTACAATTTCCAAGAAATGGAAACTACATAAGAGGCCAACAGCAGAAGAGTGGATAAAAAGATGAGGTATTTATATACCGTGGAATTCTACACTACCCTAGAAAAAGATGCGACCCTGCCATTTGTGACAACATGGCTGAAACGAGAGGGGATAACGCTAAGGAAATGAGTCAGAAGGAGAAAGACCAATTCCAGATGACCTCGCTCATCTGTGAACCACAAAGAAACAAGGCAAAGAAGCAGGCAAAACAAAAACTAACGCTTGGACATTGGCCACAGAATGGAGGTGACCAGAGGGGTAGGGGGTGGGGATAGGACGAAAGCCTGGATGGCTCCCATAGACAGTGATGGTGGACTCGTGTTGGTGAGTGGTGTACGATGGCAGATTTGATGACTAGTGACCCTGCGTATCTAAACTTGTTGCTGTAAATCACATTTACCTCAATTAAAAATCTAGAGACGCTTCTTTCCCTGAGCTGCTCACCTGTTGACACGCCCTCAACCTTTCCCAGGAGCTCACCACCGAGGAGGCATCGTTTCTGGTACTGAGAGATCCGTGGGACGCCAGGTCCCCTCTCCTGGTGGGGAGACCAGGAAGGCAGGTGTGTGGGAGGAGAAGGGCAGGGACACCTGCTTCTGACCGGCTCCCCCTCAGTAACCAGCAGGCAGCTGGCACATAGCAGATGCTCAGTACATGATGGTTTCCCAGGGGACCAGACATCGAGGTGCATGAGCGTCGCACACATTTCCAGTTGGAGGCTGACGCACACGCGTTTCAGGGGACACACACTGGCCCCCAGGAACAGGGGCGCAGTAAACCCGCCGGCACACAGCCTCCGCGCCCGGACCCGCCAACCGGTCTCCGCACGTGCTTGAGTCTTTCCTCCTGCACCAAGCTCATTTATTTTGATTTATGAATATTACAAAAATAAACCTGCGCATCTTCCTGGGGATTCTGTGATCCTGACACAGGTCCCCGCGATATTGCTTTTCGCTCCTTGGTTACCTGAAATTAGCAGCGTAATTCGGAATCTGCATCTTTATTTAAAAGAAAAAACTGTAGATGCGGAATTATAAAAATTTAATATGCTCCCAGGAAAATGAAAAATGAGAGGTTGTGATCTCGTCTAACACTTTCAAATGTGTTTATTAATTCATGTTTTAAATCATAAGTTTCATTCGGTGAGAGCCGTGCACAGCAATAAGGCCGTTTTAAAATATTAATGAATAAACAATATTTCTCTATTGAAATATAACATGCTTCTTTGAACAATGGACCACCAGTAATAAATCAAAACCAGGAGAAAATTGCATTTCATATTTAATACAAGTTGAACTCTGCCTTTTTATAAATGATATCTTTTTTGTTTAATTGGCGTCAGTTCAGATCTAGCAGATTGCTAATAAAATTCTGGATTTCCATATTTAATGATGCGTACACTTTCTGCTGAAATTTTACCAGGAAAAAAAAGAATCAGCCTTTTATTATCTTCTGAGGTGGTGGTGAGAGGTGAGGCCTCAGCCCCTGAGGGCGGGGGCGGGGGCGGGGCAGACAGGAGCCGCGGGTTGAAGAGGCCGAGCCCCGCCCCCAGCACCCGGACGTGGCAGCCAGCACCCTCACCCTCACCCTCCGGTTCCACCTCTGCTGATGGGAAACAATCATTCCAGCCCGAAGGGCCAGAGACCAGGTGTCCTCTTCTGATTTGAGAAAACGTTTAACAATGAACACAAAGGAGAAAACCTACCCACTGAATCTTTGGGACATTCCTATGGGGAAGGCAGGGCAGAGTCTCCATTTTATAGCTGGGGAAACTGAGGCTGCAGAGAGAGAATTCAAGTGTAACTCACCATTACAGGGCAAGTCTGGTGCAAAACTCCTTCCCGTTCCAAGGGCTGCCTGCACCTGAGCATGCTTGAGCCTCCCGACCATGCTGGGATGCAGTGCTTGCCTGCTAAGGAAACTGAGGCAAGGGCAGTTTACATGACTTACTGAAGGGCACAGAGCTGGTATGGGGCAGAGCCGGATTCCACCTGGGGAGACTCGTTGGAGGTCACATTCAGTCTTCCTAGCCCTGGGGTCACACTGAGCCCTGGGCATCCGTTTCCATTTTGTGATGGTACCAGTACCCACGTGGCGGGGCCCAGCTGGGAGCAGGCTCTGTGCATGCTGGTTGAGTCTGTGACAGCTGTGTCATTAAGGCTAGGAGATGATCTTTCTTCTTGTCCATGGGGCCGGGTCCCCAGGCCCAGCAGGGATGTTTTGCAGTCCCAGGCTGCTGAGAGAGAAGCCAGTGGTTCTGATGGGGCTGGAGCAGGGAAGTCCTGACATCTGTCCCTCCCTTAGCTTAGCCCCATCTTGGGCCACCAGCAGGCCCAGTGTGACAAGAGACACTTGGACAAGGCTGCCAGGCATAAAGGTTAAAATGTGGGTTTGGACCTCAGACACACCCAGTATGCGTATTAGGCCAGGTGGCTTCAGTTTCCTCATCTGCAGAGTGGCGGTGGTGATAGAAGGCTCCTGGTGAGGCTGTCCTGTGGATTTGGGAAGGAGGGGATCAGCACGCTGGACAGTGGCTCGGGCACTGGGCGCTCCAAGCGCCCAGTTCTTTGTAGGCTCTTCTCTTCCTCCCACATGATGGTCCCCTTGCCTATACCTGCACCCCAACCATCCACTCACTCCTCCTCCTAGCTTGGCAGGAGGGAGGCCCTGGCTCTGTCAGACAAGGTGGTCTGGGCTGGGCATTCCAAAGAGGGAGTGGACCAGCAGAGGACCAGAGAGGTTAAGGCCCTCACCCCAGGTCACACAGCAGGTAGGAGGCAGAGCCAGGATTCAAACCTCGAACACAGAATGGCCTGTGTGGGCAGTGGGCTAAGGGGACAGAGGCCAGAGCCATGCGGAAGAGCATGTGACTCTCAGAAAGGCATCCACAGGACACAGGTAGGTCTGCCTGTAATAAAGTAGATAGGGAACATGTCCCAAAGCCCTGGGCTCAGCACTTGTCATGCATCACGACAGCCACCCTCCCAGGAAGGGCTATTAGCCAGAGTATATGGCTCTTCCTGTCCCTCATCCCCAGCCCTGTGATGCAGACAGATGGGACCACACATGCGATATGTCCCGCATACACAAGACACACAGACTCGGTGGTCTCTGATGGAGGCATGAGCTGGAGAATTGCAAGTACAAATACAATTCGCCGGTCATCCTGTCCCAGATGGAACCTCACATTGGAGGCTGGATGGCCATTGTCCCCAGGAGTGGCTTCTCCGTTGCACTGCAGCGCACCGCTGTGGGGGCCTGAGGGGGCTTCGCAGGCAGACTCCAGCTCTGGGCGCTGTTGAAGAGGTGGGTCACATGGTAGAGTCTCAGCGCCCCCATCGGAAAGTGGGATGACACTAGCGCCCATCCCGTGGGGCTCATGGACTTTCAGTAAGATAACGTTTGCAGAGTCCCAGGCCTCGGCCCAGCCCCCCGAGAGAAACTCGCTCACTTGCAGCCGGCTGCCAGGGAAGGTCCTTTTCACATTTCACGGCTGGAACAACACCCCATCTGGGAGACAGCTGCTCAGGAAGGGGCTCCGGTGCATTCTTGGGGGAGTGGCGCGAGGCCCCCGCTCGTCCTGGGCTCTAGCTAGTTTGCGTCCAGCTCTGATGCGGAGGCCCCTGCCCATTTGTGCACCCCCAGGCGGAAGACATACCTGCTGAGGCACTGGGGCTCCAGAAACACGTGTTCTCATGTAAGCACACACGTGCTTCAAACGTGCGTGGGGACAGGCCCTTTGCCTGAGGAACTGGGCATTTCCTGTTGTTTCCTTTGACGTGTAAATGAGGGTTGAGAATCCCTTTTTCCAGTCCTGGGGCCCAGGTATGTCTCCAATACCCTAAGCATTTGTTTAACCAAGGATGAGGCCGAGGGTCTTGGCCTCTCAGGGGCTGGGGTCTGGGTCATTCATCTCTGTTTAGTCCCTGATCTACTGCTTACTTCAGAAAACGTACATAATAAAAATCTACCACATCAACTCAGTGCACCCGCTTTGGAGACATAAGGGCCTCGGGCCCTGGGCCATGCTTCAGTCTCCTCACCTGTGCAATGAGGGTGCTTTACCCTCCCGAAGAGGCACCGAAGACGGAGGAGGAACAGCAGTGGTTGGCGTCTCCTAAAGCAGCACTGAGGAGAGGAACCATTCTTGCTGCGGACGCCCTCCCCGTAATGAAGCGTCTGGCGTATTTCCCTCAAGGGCTGCCACGTGTGATCAAGCATCAGCACGTGCTTCTTTAACAGACTGGTCAAACCCGCGACGGTTCTCGGTGTGTCCAGTCAAGATGCACGCTTGTGTGTGTGCATGTTGTGTTCCCACAGGTTATTCTTGCAAAACCACACAGCACAGACTGTTTTACGTACAAAGATAAGAAAGGCTGACCCATAAGCTAACTGAATCATGCAAACAACTACTTAGCCATGGGAGACATTCCTACAGGCAGGCTGAGCGCCTGAGTGAGGGAGGACAGCTGTGGAGGGCAATGCATTTTATAAAGTTTGCTCTCCCTGTGTAGCTGCCTCAAGATTAATGGGAATGGTGGCCGTAGACCTTGTTTGGCCCGGCTCTACCAACTGAAATAGTAAAACAGTTGTATTTGTCATAGACAATTTGCTGCAACTGATTAACATTAATCTGATTTCCTGAGTCAATTTCCTTGAGATACAGTAAACAGGCCCATTACCTGCTATTGACTTATTGTGAAGATATAGGTTTCAGCCACAGATGTGTATGTACATGTAAGGTGTTTCTAACAGTTGAAATACAACAAAAGCAATGTTTAATCTAGTTAGTGAATTTCTAGTTGTTCTTAACATTTTTAAGTTTGTTTTTTTTTTTTTTAATTATATGAAGGCCTTCTCATCTACCAAGTGCCAGATGCACTATTTCTAGTAGGGTGAGGAGAGCGTGAGCTCCCAGGGCAGAGGCTTAGTTTAGACTCAAGGTGTGGTAGGCTGTCCTAGTGGGTTCCGCTAGGTCTGTGACCTGGTGGCATTTGCTTTTTTATGAGCTTCATTTTCCTAATCTATGGAAAGGGTCAAAATTTCCCTTGTGGTGTCCTGGGGGGGCGTAAGGATCAAGTGAGGACACAGAATGGCGGTCCAGCAGCTAGCCAGGGGCCAGTAGAGAGGGCGGTGGGTCGCCAGGGGCTGTCCCTCCACATCCCCAGCTTCACCGACTTAATCCAAGTCCCTCTGATGCGTTTCAGCCAGCCTGGTCTGACCGGTTCAAGTGATGGAATAAAGTAAATTGCAGCCACATTTAATCATGAAAGCAAAAAGTTTATTCACGTTTGAAACTACATATAACTACCACAAGGAAGACTCCAATCCAGGGCGTAGTCCAGTTAGAAAGGAACACGAAACGCTTTTAATACATTAGAATCACCGCCACAAATTATTTTCATGACTCAATTTCAGAACCGCATACAATACAAAAGAGAAAGGAGGGGCCCCGGGACCAGGGTGAAATGTACAGTACTGAATACTGAAACCCGAATGCATCACAAGTGGTCGCTGCTTTTTTTTCTTTTTTTTTTTTTTTGCATGGATTAGTAACAAGATGAAGGACATTCAAAATGTTTCTCAGTATTTACAACAGTTTTTACCGATCCTGTGTTAACTTAAGACCCATTAAGACCCAATGTTTCCACTCTCGGCTTTTGAAAAGTTGCAAATGCAACCCTGATTTTTCTTTTAAAAGATTACAATGTACATTACATTTCATGAAGGGAAACAAAGAGTTAATTACAAGATGCAAAAAGATAAGAAAGAGACAAACTACAGGTGAGTATTGTTCAGAGGTAGTAAGTGAGCACGCTAAGCTACAGAACATGTTGAAATTCTATTGGTTCGTATGGGTTCGCATGAGGTAATAAAGCTGTGTTCTGATTGGTGAGATGTATAAATACTCTTTTGCTACACTATGTACAACACTCCAGAGAGCAGGGCCTTTTGCTGATGCCCAGAGGACGGCGCCACCTTGACAGGCCCGGGCAGCACCCAGCGCACAACCGTAAAACCCCACGGGTCTGTGTCCACCTCGATCAGCAGCAAGTATCTTCATCTCAGAACAACCTGGGTCCATAATTTAATCACCGAGCAGACTCTGGGCACCGCTGCTTTCAGAGAGAGGAGATGCCACCAGTCTCTGATCTAATTATAACGTGAGAGATCGCCACACAAACGTCACGAGGAAGATTCTTAAGCACAGCCCTCGTTAACAGAGACAGCCAAACAGCTCTTGTATTTCCCACTCCTTAGTGACACGAAAGAAAGGCAAAGTCTGCGACGGAAATATGCAAGAAGTTCAATTTAGGTGAGGTGAATCTCTGCATCTGCTTTAACGATTGAGGTTTAGCATATATTGTACTTTTTACCCTTAAGGCCAAGTAATTGGCAAGTGTGAAACCATTCATGTAAAATATTGATAATAAATTATGATAAAATAGCTACAGGACTGTCAACAATGTTAAATCTTGGCCTAATTGGATAAAGTGCTTTTTTAACATTGTGTGTTTTTAAGTATAAATACAAATGATTATGATTCCTTAAAAAACAGATTTACCAAGTTCTCTAATAAGACAAGGTTTTACAGTAAAGCTGTAGATGGTGGGCTACAAAAACGCGTTCCTTTCCCTCCTATTGCTCTGAATGCACTGATCAAGGCATGTCAGCTCAGCTCAGGGAAAAGTGTTGCCAGAGATCAGTTAGAGGTATCAGAGTGCACACTTCCTGGGCCTTCTGTAGGAGAAGTCACAGAAGATGGAGTTGTTGCGTCCTGCCAGCCTCCATTAGCCTGAAAGGAGAAACGCAGTTCAGCGGGTGCGCGTCTACATATTAATTCTACTCCCCAATTTAAAACACCCAGATGACAACATGAGAGCAGAGATGCATTAGCAAAATGTATTTTCTAAACCCGCTTTGGCAGGACTTTGAAGCATGTGTTAAAGTGGGATTAAATGCATGTAAAACAAATCCATCCCACCAAGTAAAGACTTGGCAATAAATCAGTGTGCCGAAGGAGGTTCCCGTTACTCTCAAGCTGGCATGAAGCTCGGCCTTTGATTTGCTAGTAAAAATACAAGTGACTTGAAAAGAAATCTTTCCAGGAGGGAGCAATGGAGAAGCTCGCTGCATCGTCTCAGCAAAATCTTGGGCTCCATAAAGTATAAACTCCAGTCCAGCTTAATCCTCATTTCCATAGAGAAGTTGCTGCCCTTTTCCCCTATCCGCCTGACAGCTAGCGACCATAACCCTTGGAAAATGAAGGCCGGAATTTCCCTCCAAATAGGATCTTCCGGAATGAAAATGCATGAAGTGTAGAAGAGCACACACTATTCAAATCTGTATTCCAATTATCTGTAACTGGAGCTCCTATCTGGGACGTCGCTCGGGCTTTCCACATGCCGCTGGCCCTTCCCGCCTCAGACCTGCATCAGCAATAACACTGCTCAGAAACAAATTTGCCTTATGTCTTGGCCTATAGAGGCAATTGCTGAAATCAATGTCTGATCAGATTTCTGCTGTGGCAGACAGCTTGTCGCTACATATTTTTATGTCAGTCAAGAAGAGGGAGGTGCTGGGCTCTTGAGTTGGGGAACACTGAATGGAAGTGACGGGGCGGGCCTTTCTGGAGAGAAGGCGAAGGTGCGCCAGCTGACACCCAGGGCCTGCGGCACAGACCAGCCGCCATGATGTGCTGCCCCAGACCCGACCACCCACACCCACGTCGGTGTGGGTCTAAGGACCCCTGGCCTCCCTCGCGTCCACCTGCAATTTCTGTGAGTCCATCCAAAGTGTCTCCTGTGCCACCAGGCTGCTGAGAACCGTCTGGACTCTGCACCTGGATTTGGCTGTCAGAGGAGCCCTGTGCTGGCAATCTCTGCTTCTCCCATGATGGGTGGTCTCGGAGGACGCCCTGTCTGCTGGCTGACTGCGCAGTTCTGCATATAAAGCACCTTTTCTCCCTCAGGGACTACAGGGAAAATGGGGCCAAACAACCCCACAGAGGGGCACGGAGTCAAAGGGAAAAGTATTTCCCAAATTTAGGTGGGGCGGGGAAAAGCTTTGTGGTGCTTTCCAAAGCCTCTGTGGGGCAGAGCTGGATGGCGACAGGCCCGTGCGTGTGCATGTGTGTGCGTGCAGGTGTGTACACGCTAACAAATCCTCTGTAAAGGTAAGCTGTTTTCACCCCTCAGGTATGAAAATACGGAAATCTACTTAGAAAAAGAAAAACTCTTAGGCAGATACAAGTCTAAAGATATTCCATCTGAAGTAAACATCATTCCTCTTTTATCCAAATTTATAAACAACAAATGTACAATATTTTTACCCAGCATGGCAGCTGGAGGAGAAGTTGTCAGCAAGCATTCTTTTTTTCGAAATAAATTAATCCTTACTCTGGTGGTTTGAGATTATGCACTGTATTATACAACAGCGCCTTATCAAGCCTCATCAGTGAAGATGGAATTCATGTCTGTAAAACGCCGCAGGCAATCACAGTTTCATATTTTATCATGTTGATAAGGATATCGCACATTCTCTGAAGCATTTCAAAACACTTAAATGAAAAAGGAGAAATGCAACTAAAAGGCTTTTTATATGGTTTGTTGTGGGTTATTATGAGTTATTTATAAACCCAAAAAGAAAGATTTGACATTTCAAATGTGAAAGATTTGAGTATTTAATGGTCCTTTTTTCCCTTTACAATTGAACATCCTCAATCACTTTTAAATCATTAATATTTACTCCCAGAGCAAACCACTGCCCTCAAAGGGGAGCATTTCGCCCACTTTCTTCTTGACTCTACTACCACGAGTTGGGCAGCTCATTTCCTTCCCAACTGGGATCCCAGTTTCCATGCGCCCCTCCACCCCAAGCCCACCATGAAGACTCAATCCCCCACCTCACCCCCTTCCACCTGTGTGCTGTGCTGTTTTCCATCCATACTGAGGTGGGGAAAGAAGCAAAGTTTTACTACAAAGGTAACACTACTTTCTCTATAATTAAAAACTGAAGCTATTACAAATGCTAGCTATGTTTTGCAGCCATGTTGACAATGTAGCAAATTGCTCTTAAGAACAGAATGCTTTATTTAGTTTGATTTGCTGATCTGTCTGGGAGCCTCCAAGGTTATCACCTTCACCTGCACTGTGTTTGAGAATTTTTCCTGCTGCTTGATTCTAAGATAAATGACGTTTTTCACCACTTCCCTCCAGCACAGACAGTAGGAAATGATGTCCTAATGGGCTGATGCTCAAGTCTCTATTGATGACAGAATACCAGCCACTGTGGGCATCTGTGAGGACTTCTAAGGGCACCTAGAAAATGCCAAGTGCTTAGGTTCATGAAACAAAAGTGCATTTGAGATGCAGCCTTCCCCACCTGCCAACATGCTGAGAAGCCACGCCAAATGGCCATTCATTAATTTGTTTATTAGTCACTCTCTACCTGGATGCTGTTCCTACTCACGTTTAAATTGTGCGGACTGTACAGTGAATTTCCTCCAAGGCCGTCACTGTAGCCTCCCGTCTGATTGATAACATGACGGAGGGTATCCACCTAGAAGTGAGACGAAACAAAATTCATCATCCCAAATCTATTAAAACATCATCACTTACAAAAGGAAACAATTTGAATTATGTGTGCCACGAGGATTTAGCATCTTCAATGAAAGACAAATGTATCAATCAAATGTGACTGGCAGAATTTCAACAATTCTTTGCATATTTAAACTCACACATCTTTGTTTGTCATGCCAGCCAAACAATAACGTCTTCATGGCAATGCAAACTTTCCATCTATACCAACCAATGTGTGTGGCTGTGGGTGAAAACTACTTATAAATATGTATGCTGGCTCTCCTTTCCCTCTCCCTCCTCCTTCTCCCTCTCCATCCTCCCCCCCCCCCCCCCCCCCCCCCCCCCCCCCCCCCCCCCCCCCCCCCCCCCCCCCCCCCCCCCCCTCTCTCTCTCTCTCTCTCTCTCTCTCTCTCTCTCTCTCTCTCTCTCATTCATGCACACACACACACACATCTCTCTCTATATGTATAAAAACAAGTAAGAGTATGAGAAGAGTTGAGCCCGGAATATACTTTAAGAATTCAGGTTTGTATTCTGACTTTAAAAGATACAGAAATGAAACAGATAATAGGTTTTAAACCTGGCACACACAATTTTTCTCTTCTATTTTGTTATGAAAGTCAGATGCACCCAACCCCTCTCCATGAGCTCAAGCCAGAGCCGAATGCATTCACAAAGTTTATCAGGTTTGAATCATCAAAAGCCACTGTTCACTTGACTTCTCAGTAAATTAAACGCTGGAGCAGATGGGTGGCGTTTGGAAGCACCAGCACAGGTTCCGCACGGGTGTGCAGAGCACTCCATGGGGTCGGAGTAAGGAGTTTTGAGCCCAAACCCTACCCTGCTAGAAAGGCCCAGCTGGGGCATCTCTCCTACCTGTGATTGCACATTGGCTCCGACTTGGGACCCCTGGTAAGAATCCCCATTCAGACTCTGCATGTTCATGAACATGTCCCCAGAATTTGGGAGGTTAAAAGAACCAGAAGAACCTGGAAAGGAAAGAGTTCAGTAGCTGAATAACAGAGAGCTACACACAAAACCCTCAAGACCTCCAGGCAAGGACAGGAGAAGGGACAGCGGGAAAGGCTGTGCACAACATAAAGCACTTCCAGACCTAAAAGGATGGAGAGTAACTCCAAAGAATTAGGTCCTGTGCCTCATTTTGCAACTAGAAAGGTCGTATCAATGGGGAAGCACAAACAAGAAACAGAGAAAATCAACATCAAAAGAAAAACACCCAGTAGCTAGCCTGGAACCTAACCCTTGTTTCATTTATCTCAGGGACTTCGTCATCACATGAGCTCTTCAACATTATTTACTGTCATAGTGGACAGTTTGCCAGAGAAGGAACACTTTGCTTATGCTTTTTCTTCACCATACATTCTACCTGACTTTCATGTGTTTTCATGGTCCATGAAAAAGAACTGGGGGCAGGGCGGGGGGCGGGGGCACAAAACAAAGACCTCTTACTTTCTCAACTTTTAAAGCTATATTTAAGGTCACCTTAGAAAGCTCCTTGAGTTGATACTCAAACCTACCCATTTGGACTAGCTGCACATTTCATTTTAATTGTAACTATCACAAATGTCACATCAAATTTGGCTGAAGTATATTATATGAGGAGCCCAGACAGCGCATTCAGGTGTTAAGTACCAGACCCCTCGAGCTGCTCACCTATGCATCCCACCAAGCCAGCGGTGGTAGAGAGATGCTAAGGACAGCAGACCGGAGCCTCAGCGCAGTGGGTAGAGGGCGCGGCAGTACTCAACCCCAATGCGCCAGCCTCCTGACACAGCAACGGGCAATTGCCCCACTTCTACTTCTTTGCTCACTGACAGGCCACTACTGACCTTAATTAAGATGACACCTGAACACACAGGTAAAGCTCCCCCGAGCGCTAGCATTTTGCCTAAACGCTGCGATAAAAGCACTAAGCCTGAGCCCCCAGGGCGAGGGCAGCAGCACGAGCGCGCTCACTACAGACATGCGCTGGCTCTGGCCGTCCACTCGACCCAGCCCGAGGAGCGCCCACATTTCCCGTAAACCTTCCTTCGTAAAAGCACTGCGTCCCCGTACGGCGGCACAGAGCCCAGCGGGGCGAGCGCCCGTACGCACCCGAGTTTGGCGTGGTGGGCGAGTTGGTCTGGTTGTTCTGCACAGCGGCAGCCACCGCGTGCGCGGCCGTCACAGCTGTCTTTGCAGCGTAGAGGTTTGCTTCCTCCTGAAACTTGCCAATATTCTTCTTGTACCTGATTCGCTTGTTGCCAAACCAGTTGGACACCTACAGTGAAGGGACATGAGTGGAGAGGAAGAGCGGTCAAAGGGGGAAAAGTCAAACTTCTAGTGTTAACTGTTCGACACCAAGGGGACACTTGGAGGGCACTCAGTGGCCAGCCGGCAGTCACACTCTGCGACAGTGCACAGCGGCCTGCGGGCTTCACCACCTCCTCTGGCAACACCGGGATGCTATCCCCTCTGGGACAAATGCTGGGCGCACTGTTCATAAAAAAAATATCCAACTGGCTTATGCTAACTCGAACATAAATGATTACCCGCTCCCACCCAAAAGCTGCTTACAAACTGAAGGGAAACATTTGTTAAGTTGGGTACATTAAAAAAAAAAAGAGGAGTCCTGTTTTGGGTCTGGAGCAATTTGGCAGCTGAACAGGAGAATTGCGTTTGGTCTGCTGAGAAGAGGAACATCAATTAATAATGGATGAAGACTCCCTTTGTCTCCTGCCTTAGAAGACACCGTGTGTCTGCCAGGAGGGCGCTCAGGCCCTGCCAGTGACCACGCGAGAAGGGCACAGCCTGAAAACGCAGGTAATCCCAGTAATGCTAAGCGCAGATATGTAGTGGCTCTAATTCCAGCAGGTGGAATCTACTTGTCATTTTTTGCAAACTACTTGTGCTGTCAGCCTGTGCACATGGAAGAGATTTTGAAAGAGGATCTTGGCAACAGACAGATTTCATCACCTTTTACTGACAGCAAAACTTTAGCTCAAGACTCATCGCCCGTAGTTACATTACAAGCTCAGGAACCCGTAGCTGAGCTATATCAAGAAGCTAAAACCCACACAGCAATTTATAAAAAAGTACCCACTTGCTCTCTAAAAGGCTCTGACCTCTCTTCTGCTAACGTAACCATTTAAAAATATCGTAATTTCTTAGTCACCTGTCAAAGGCCATGCAGCCATGCAATCAGGCTGGGTGGGTTTGTGCTGAACAGCTATTCCAGGGCCCCAAGGAAAAATAAGAGTGGTATGAGCCCTCAAACCCAATTTACACCAATGGGCAAGATTCTTGGCCGTCTCTGCCAAGTCTTTAATTGGTTTGGAGGTAGAATTCATTCTCCAGCCTAGGGCACTCATCCTTCTGGAAGAAGCCTGAGAGCCCTGGCAAGGGAGCCACTCGAGGAAGACAGTGCTGACCTTGCTGCTGCCCACGTGCTGCCCCCGCTCCTGGAGGGTCGCTGTACACATACGTGCGTGCACATATACGCAGACACACTCACTGAGGATCATGCAGCCAGCAGGCGCTCACCACACAGGTGCACCAGACAGAAAGAAGTCAAACTCAGCAGGAAATACTACGCTGCAGATCAGGACTTCCCAGGTATTCCACCCATCCGGTGTCCAAACCCCACCCCGAAGGATTATACGTATACCCCTTCCTTCCTTTATACTAAAGAATAGTGGTTACAGTCATTGCCATTTAAGGAGCGTCTCCTATGTAATCAGCATTTCACAGACCTTCTGCACACATTTCTCATTTAATCTCAATAATTGCAAGGGCTGGGTGGCAGCATGAGATGGTTACACAGGGATCACACTTGTCCCAAATCCAATGCCCTTTCCTCAAGTTGTTTGGCCTCTCAGCACCCACTACCCTCTTAAAGCTTTTTCTTCGTGTGGCTTCGGGGTACATTATGCTCCTGCTTCTCCTCTTTCCTGGACACACCAATCTGTGATGAACACGAGTGCAGTTTCGACAAGACTCAGAGCTTGTGGTCTCCTCCCTCGCGTGGTGAGCAATGCTATTTATATTGAAGATTTCAACGACTGCCTCTGTGGATCACCCCTAGATTGTATCTGTTTCCGACTTCCATGAAGAATTTCAGTTCTCATTTTAAAAGACATTTCCATAGAAAGGTTGTGCTGTAAACGTCAACTCAAGGTGGAACTCACATGTCCTCTAAACCCACACCTCTTTGTGTTCATGACATCGCTGCCTACCCTCACAAAATCCGATTCCACTGCGGGACACATCTAGTGGATGTTAAGTTCTCTGCTCGTAGCTGAGATCCCTTTCATTTTCACTCCCTAGTCTTAGCTTCAACATCTACACGGGCACCATATTAGGTTCTCAAACTCAGCCCCAAGGGATCAAACCCCTCCTGCCATGGGCTTTCTCTGCCCCACCTCCCTTGATTCCCACATGCGGGGCAGCTGGGCATGCTCACGGTGTGTGGGGGCCATGGCAGAGGGAAGAAGAGTCAGCAGAAGGCCCAAGAGCATTCGCCAGGCAGAGCAGCAGGCAGGAGAGGAGAGGGCAGGTGTCATGCAGGAGGAATAGGCGGATTCTGGCTCCTGAGTAGCAGTGGAGGTCAGGGGAGAGGGAGAAGTCAGAGATGATGTTTTTTCCCAAGATGGAGACAGATTCTCTGAGAGGATTTCTAGACCAGGAGAAGTCAGTCTCCGTGACTATCAGGACCTATTCGCAGATGAGAGTTTTCTGATTCTAAAATCAGAAGTTCTGATTCATGACTGAAAAAGGATCCTAAAGGTATCAATTCTGATTATGCTTGTGAAGAAGGTTCTTAGACCTACCCCACACCTTGCACAAGCACAGGAGGCAGACCTAGAGAGCTGGAGCGCTAGTTTCAAAAAGCATTTTCCACTCTCTATATAATACCTCTCTACTTTTTCTGAAAAAGACGTCCAGGTCTTTGAAGGAGTTAAATATTGAATATATAGTGCAAAGGGAGATATTCCTCGTTGAGAGGGAATTTGGTATTTCTTAAGCATAATTAATGAAAATTCCCCAACTCTGAATTTAGCAACAAAGGCCCATCTTAGAATTCTCTTCTTCCAAACAATTCTCTGTTGGATTCCGTACTTTGTAGTTAATATTATCTTGACAATCAGAGAAGCTATAATACATTAATGAAACCTAGCCCAGAAAATCAGATTACAGCTTTATTAACAGTTTCATAATTGAGGAATCTCTGTACCGTCCAAGGTCTCATCTCTAGCTTTGTGAGAACCCTCTGTTTATGCACACCCCTGGACCAATCAACCAACAGTCATCACTAATAAAGGTTTATTTAATTCTCACAGTAAAATTTTAATATCACCAGCAGCCTGGGGAAGCTTTAGCAAGTGGATTTGCTTGACATCAGATCGTTTCTATTCTGCTGGTCCCAATACTTCTTAATCTTTAATATCAAGGCAATTAAAATTAATGGCCACTCACCCTAAGCTACTGTGGGCAGTGTCTCCTTGACATCAATTGTTTGATGGGATTACCCAGAGGTTAAACTAACAAGCAAGGTTTAATTGGAAGCAATGAAAGAAGCAGTGATCATACGTTATGTTTAACCTGCATAACCACATCTAAATGAATATCTAAAAATGTTAAGCTATTTCTCAAATTAAAACATGCACGTCACATTCTGATGTCACGGATTTGGGGAGTGCAGCAATCAGCTATTAAGACCACACTGCTGCACCAAAGATCAGTAGAATTAACGCATAAAGTGACACCTAAGTTCAGGATCTTTTTTTTTTTTTTTTGTCTTTTAAAAATAAGTGGATACGACCAATTGTAAAAAAAAAATTTTTTTTTTTAAACAGCAATACTCTGCCTTCCCCCGGGAGGAAGCACCACAAGCTACACATCGCACACAGCCCCTGCTTACACACAGCGCTTACAACGGGCCAGGCCCTACACAGCCGGCGGTAAGTAGGGCAGAGTTTGCTCCATCCCTGAACTGGAATGGTCTGTCTACTGGTCCCAGAATAGAAACACAGGCAGGAAATTAGTGAAGAGAAAGGGAATATACACTGTCCTTGCTTGTCTTTTGAGTCATGTAACAAGGATTCAAGACTCTGGACTGTGTGAAAGTGAAGGGCCAGGCAAGAATTTTAAGATCAATTAAAAATGAAAATAAAAATGAAAGTACTCTCCTCCTTCTACTGATGTTTATTACGATCAGCTCCCAGAATGCGAGACTTTAGCAATCAAGAGAATGGGCAGTGAGCATTTATAGGCCGCTTTTTCTGGAACCCTCCTGCCTGCAAGGCCAAGAAGTGGCCAGAAAAAGCTTCCAGTCTTTCCCATTTAGTGTAGAGCCATGCGTTTCACCTGCCTCCATCCAGGTGCAGAAGGTCAATTCCTTTTGAAAAGTAAAATGTTTCTACATGTGGAATCCAAAAAGGACAAGTTCAGAGACACAGGGGGTAGCCTGGTAGTTACCAAGGTTCAGGGGTGGGGAGCAGACACGGGCCAAAAGGTATCAGCTTCCAGCTCTAATATGAATCAGTTAGGGGGTCTAGTGTACAATACAGTGACGAAGTTCGCCAAGAAAGATCCTAAATGTTTCACCACCACACCCAGCTACGTGATGGAGAGAGGTGGCACCTAACATCACGGAGGTAACTCATTTTGCAATCAATCCTTAAAATCAACACTTGTACACCTTAAACTTACAAAATGTTAAGTGTCAATTATATTTTAATAAAGTTTGAAGGAAAGAATGTTTTCCAAATAATATGTTAATAACTAAGTTCAACTTTTGTATTGTTTTTTCTAACCTTTTTCTTTCTTTCTTTTTTTTTTTTAAAGCTTTTGCTAGAAACTTCAACTCACTTAAAACTTTTGATTCTGAAGCAGTCAAGTCAGATTTGGGCAGTTACCACATTATGGACAGTGCTTGGGGGTCAGGCTCCAGTTTCAAATGTACACTCTACCATTTACTATGCTGAGTCACTCTGTGCAGGTTATTTTAGCTTTTGAGTGTCTCCTCTCATATAAAATGAGAATAATAATAAAACAGTAACATCTTTCTCATAGTATTGCTGGGTACATTAATGACTTTGGCACACGGCAATTACCTGATACCTGGTAACTATTAGTTATTCCTCTCACTCATGCTTTATCAATGAAGAAATAAAGAGATCCGGACTATATATGAGTTACCCCAAATCATATGGGAAAGCGTGATGCATCCAAATGACAGCCCCAGGACTCTGCTGACTTGTTGCTTTTCACAGTCACTGGAGTATGTTTACTGAGCACCTGCTATGGTCGATGCTGGACCGGGTGCTGTGGAGACAAGCTGAACCTGTGTCTCGGCCTATCCAGGATTTACAATGTGGTTAATGAAATAATGCTGCACACTCAAAACACTAGCAATTTTTGCAAAAACTGCAGGACAGTATGATCATACACCAAGTTTTACAGTACGGATTCTAAGAACAGCAGGGTTTTGGAGGAAGCGCTGTCCCAGCAGGTTCGGGAAGTCAGAGGAGACAGCTGAGGTATGGCGGATGCTGAACTGGACCTCAGCTTCAATTCAGTAGTATTTTTATGTAGAGTAGTATTTTTACGTTTCAGAGGTACAAACCTCCAGAAGCTCTGCTGACTGAAGCCAAACATATGAGCTGCTACCTCCTTACCCAACACATTCCTCCTCCCAGACATAATCTCCTTTTGCACATAACTCCTTCTACCCTGCTCAACCTCTAAACTCCTCTGTAGCAAAAGAAGGAGAAACCAATCCAAAGGAAAAGAGGAAAGGAGAATCGAGATGTGTTTCTGGAAGAAGGTATAACTGAGTAGAGTACTAACAAAGAGCAACATTTACAGTGAGGAGAACAAAGCAGCGGTGCGAGGAGAAGGTGTGGGCACCTGAGGGCTCTGGTAGGGAGCAGGAAGGGAAGCGTTCTCTGGGCAAGGGAAAGCCTGAAAAGGCCCTCTGTGGGGTAACCCCACTTCCAAGGGCTAAGTTCCAGCCACATGGAGAAGACACTGAGATTGAGCCTGATTCGTAGGGAGGAGAGGCCACCTGAGACCAGGTGAAGCAGCCCTCTCATCCAGGTACCCATCCTGAGTCAGCGATCGACCCTCCTTTGCTGCAACATGCCCCAGTTTTGTTTTTTAAATCGGGTACTCCTTGATACAATTTTTCTCCTTTGCACTTCTTTAAGTTGGCATCTACACTTTATCATTATAAGCTTACATAGCTGTAAACAGCGTTATTTCAGTATGTCATAAACAATGTCATTTTAAGATAAAACTGTAACACTATTCTTTAAAGTATAACCAACCAAATATAAAAAACACAGCAATTCGATACCCACTATCCATTTTAAAAATACATAAACTCGCCTTTCTTTAGCAGTCAAAAATCTCCCATTCTTTTTTTGTTCTTGGAAGTATATTTCCACTTCATTTCACTCCCAAATTATCCTAATGCAATATACTTTTATGGTCTACAAAATAAATACATAGGAATCTAAAATTCTTTTTATATCCCATAATTATAAGGCTCTACATGTTTAATGCTTTCTTCTGGATTAAACTATCATTACAGTTAGTCTAAAATTGATGAAAGCAAATCAAATACTTATACTGATAAATACAAATACTTACTTTGACCATCAAAAGTAAGGTTTTTATCACACATGCATTTCTTAATCAGGGGGATGGGGAACTACAAATTGCAGATTGAAAGAAGTTTGGTTATCATCAATATTTCACACAATCCCTCTCTGGGGCACCAGAGTCTTACACTTTGGGGCAACTGGACATCATATTTGATGGGATATCCCTTTCGTAAAGTGGGGAAGGGGCAAACGGGAGGAAAAGACAGCCAACATGGGCTTCTATCACAGCAGCTTGCTGAGGCACATGGATTTTGGAAGGCATGTGTGTACACACACACACACAGCTGGTCAGTGAAAATAGCACTCACACACACTCTGGTACCTTTTGGAAAATCTTCAACTATTTTGTTGCTCCACTGAACCCCATTTCTATAGCCAGAGGTCGTCACTAGCACACCCCATCTAAGGAGCACCCACACAAAGAAGTGGGCTGTAAGCAGCTGGCATGTTCTCCAAGGCAGCAGTCTTGGAACTAGGGCACACATGTTCCACAAAATAGTTGTATTCTATCTTGAGGACCAGTTGGCAAGTTTGAGAATTCTTGAGATAATTAAAATCAGATGCTTTGTCTATCTCAAGTCATTAAAATTTCCTAGATTGCTTTGCAGTTAAGAAAAACTCCATGTTCATCCTAGAAACCAAAACCATCTATAATGTCTCAATTTATTATAAACTAGCATTTATCGTGTCTTATTATTTTAAATTCTATCGCTACATTTCTTTATCATTTTACTAGCAATGTTAAAGAAAAAAGAAAAATTAATAAAGATTTCGTCTTTAAGAGGCAGAAGTACAGGACTTAAAGAGTTCATCCTAATTTTGATCCCTTGCATAAAATGCATCAGGGAGAGGGTCAGCACTTGATGGGAAAAGCAGCAACTGACACGACACTAAAACATCATTACTGAAATTGGCAAACTGAAAGTTTATGAAGCACAAATCTTAGGAAGCTTTGCCATTGTGTCTCCCATGTTTATTTGTGATGCATACTTTATGTACTGTGCCTGATTAAAAGCAACAGATGATGAAATGCTGAAATGCCAAGTTGTGTATAGAGGAATATTTAGAGGGCAAACATCTCACCTAATAGTTTCTCCTTCATCCATATGTTTTCATTCCCAATATGTGATTTGATTTTAAATGAGGGAAGAAAGCCAGAACCTGTCCAATGTTTTAAGTGAGTAGTGTTAATACACAAAACCTCATTCTACACCTCCCCCTCCCCAGGGATACGTACTGCTCTGCAGGCTGGTCTGGGGAGTTGCAGCCGTGGGGCATTTGCCACGACTAAGCCAGGTGCAGTCACTGTAGCCTGAACTTTACTGTAGGGAAGCTACTTTTATGGACAAATAAATGGTAAAAGACATGTAGGGACAGAAAGCCTGAACATACTGTGGATAATCACACATCTGCATTCAGCTGAGAAACCAGAGGGCAGCTGGAGCAAGGGCTTGAGAGCCAAACAGACCTGTGTGTGAATCCCAGCTCTGTGATTTCCTAGCTGTGCTTAGTCAAGTTGCGTCATCTAAGCTTCTCCTTTCCTGGCCCACACTATGGGGGAATGATGCCTACTTCTCATGGGGGTGCTGGGAGTGTTAAATGCATGGGACTGTGGCTGGGCTGTACCAGGATGCAAAACATGCTAGCTCTCCTTTTTCTTACAACAACAAGCAACAACACCAATGAAATCCTCTACAGGCTATGCTGGATGGCAGTGACTACGGTCAGGTCACCTTTTTCCCAGGAGCTTCTGATTCTGAGAACTGGTCCGTGATCCCAAGGCTGTTGGGATACTGGTGATCTGGAATCGGCAGCAGTGAGAGAAGAGAAAGGGGGTGCTCCCTTGCACAACTGAGCAAATATTTCTTACCAGAGGGCAAAGCCCAGGCCGAGAGCCCCTGTCTGTACCCGCTGGGCTGCCAATGCACACCAACACCTGATGGACGGCACCACCTCTGCCTCGTTGTCGCGCTTCGGCCCTGCCCGAGCATGTCCGCTTTCAGGACAATGTATCGGGCCTACAATTTGTAAGGAACCTGGGTTTAGATCCCACTTGTACCGCTATCAGCAGTCATTACTGGAGAGTGCATTGTGAATCAGCAATTACACCAGAAACTGCACTCACCTCAGCTCACAGTCCTCACGAAGATCCAACCGTACTGATGTAAAAACTGAGGTTACGTAGTTTATAGAATTTGCCTCAGGTCACACAGCCTTTGCTGTGCTTTTCCTCCTGATGCCTTATGTAATAAGACCTGTAGTTTTCTGAACACTTCTTAAGTTTTCAAATTAAAAAAATTTATTCAATTTTATTTCTTTTCTATTATATTAAAAGGCTAGGGCAACAAAAGATATGCTACCTTTTCAGTGCAAAATATTTCAGCTCCTTTATGGTTAAAGTGTGGACTAGTCCAAAAAGCCAAATCATTTTTTTAAAATAGAAAATAAGTTCAAAATACTTAACAAATAATTTTAAAATCAATTTTTGGAGCACAATCCACTCTTGATGGGATAGCTGAACAAATACAAATTCAGTTTCCATAGGATATGAAATAATTTAAAAGAGATTCACTTGTCAAGTACTATCCTTTTTTTATTTGAGGCTATGACAAATTTTATTGCCATAATGTACTGACACCCTTACAGTTCGGCTTTGCCCTTTCTACTCTATGCATGATAGACTGATAACTGCTCATGACATTCACAAAGAGGCTCATCTGCAAAAGTATATAAAACGTCAGCCTCCCGGCCACAGTACACAGAGAACAGATGACACTGTTCATCTCCCTAAAGCACACGTGAGGCCTGGTTCTAAATGACCACAGATGATATTTTCAGTTAAAGGCTTTTTCTCTTGTAAAATTACTTCTCTCATTAAAAAGTAAATGTAAGGACCAGTGTTAGGAGTGCAATCGAATAGGTTCCCCATCGGCTCGGGGAAAGGTCTCTGTGACAGGCTTTGAAACACTGACATCACAACAGCGGGACGGCTTCTCACCAGCAACGCGGAAAGGAGAAGCCATTTCCCAGGTAGCACATGAGAATCCAAGAATTAAAACTCAAGAGCACTCTTCAAGCAGTAATAGAAGTTTTATCCAAATAAGTTTATGTAAGTCTAATTCCTGTAACTGAACATCAAAATGTATTCATGTAAAAAAAAGTATATCTTATAGTTAAGTCTTCTGTTTTATGAAAACCCTGTTTTCTGTTCAAATACCACTCCCTACCATATGCACATTCCAGTTTTCTTTCCTTTGTAAAATGACAAAGTTCACTGAGTTCACTGAAAATGGGAATACTTAATCTCAAAAGGTATACTACCTTTTCAATATATGTAATTCTCACTAAAAATGAATCACCTGTGTTTTTAGAGCACAGACTACACCCAGGGCGAGTTCATTCAGAGACGGAGAACAGAAACAAGTCTCCGTGCCATCCCTGCCCGGCTCTTCCTTCTCTGCCAGTCACCTCCATGGAGCCGATGGAATCGGGCAGGCTGCTTCCACCGCACCAGCTTGCTGGAGGTCAGAGTCTCTGGTCCCTCTCTCTATTAAAATCCTTTACAAGGTTCTGTATGTACAACAGATCCAGAAAAATAAAAACCTTGAATTAGCTGAATGTATGAAAAACTAGAATCTACTGGGCATTCAAGACATGCTGGGTCCCGTATTAGCCATGGGTACATGATCTCATTTAGACCTAAAAAAAATTAACACAGTTTTCATTTTATAGATCAAAACATTTTGCTTAAAGTCATACCTTTTGCCTCTTTCCATTCCTGGGTTCCATGCTCTGCCAGCACAAGTCACAAAGTCATGGGCTGGCTCTGCCAATGATTCTACCCTTGACCCATCTGGCCAGATCCTTCATTCTACACACTTTCAACAAGTGTCTGGCAGTCACTGTGCTCCCGTAATGTGGTCGATGACTCCTACCGTAACTCTTCAGCCTCCCAGATCCAATCTCACCCTCGCCCGCTCCACAGCCATGTGTTCTCTTGCAATGACAACCCAGCAGACATTTATACAGGACTTTAAAGTGCCAAGTATCGTTCTAAGAACTTCATACATTAATTCAATAAACCCTCGTCATAATCCAGTGAGGTTGGTTATATTTTTCTCCCTATTTTTATGCAGGAAATGAGGAACAGATAACTTTTTTTTAAAAAGTACAATAATATAGTTCAGAACGAACACCTAAAAAGAACGGTTATATGAAGACACATTTTACAAAGAATATGTAAGACGCTGTTAATAGTCTTTGGAGTGTGAGCCTAAGTCTGAGACAGAAGGAAGACTTGAAAGAAAAATTGTTTTAGTTTTGTTGAGTTCAATTATATTTTTTATTTTTATTTCTGCATTTTAATTTCTTCCTTTATGGAAGAGGGATTAATTTATTGTCCTATTTAATATCCTGAAATGAACTCTAAGCTCACTAATTTTTGGCCATTTATAAACATACACACAAAGTATACAAACAAGTATATATAATATATATTTAAAATTATAAATTTCCTTCCATGTATGAAAATGTATGTTTTAGCTGTATCTTCAATCTATTTTCCAGTTTCCATTGTGGTTTCATTAACTCCTGAGTTACTAAGAAATACATTGGTTTAACCAAAACCACAATCAGACATCATTTCACACCTGATAAAACGCTGGTACCACACTGCAGAAAACAGCATGGAGAGTCCACAAAAAATTTACAAATAGGGCTATAATCCAACTATTCCACTTCCGTACATTTATCTAAAGAATGAAAATATATTAATTTTAAAAGATCCTAAGGCCCTAAGGTACATTCCTAAGGACACTGCAGTATTATTTACCATTGCCAAGATATGAAAACAACTTGTGTCCACTGACAGATGAATGGAAAAAGAAGATGTGAGACAGACACACACACACTCTTCAACTATAAGAAAAGATGAAATCTTGTCATTTGTGATAACATGGGTGGACTTTGAGGGGATTATGCTAAATGAAATAAGTCATATAGACAGAAACAAATACTGTATGATCTCGCTCATGTGAACTAGAAAGAAAGAAAGAAAATGAAGAAATAAAATAAAAACTCTTAGATATATAAAACAGATTGATGGTTATAGGAGGGTAAGGAATCAGGGGCGGGTAAAACAAGTAAAGAGGGTCAATTCTATGGTGAGGAAAAGAAACTAAGACAAAGTGTAGTGATCATGAAATAGTACATGCAGATGTCAAATTATAATATTATAAACCTGAAATTTACAATGCTACGAATCAATTTTATTATCTCAAAAGTTATTAAAATAATGCACTATTTTCACACATGTAGGAATCTAAGTCTTTTTGATAACTCGCTTTTAGTTTAATTCCCCTATAGTAAAAAAAAAAAAAAAAAAAGAGCTCTAGGCATGTCCCGGTCGTCTAATGGGTGGGGGAACAACCAAGGAGATCAAGTAAATAGTGCTTCTTTCTCCTCTCTCTTTCCGCCTGTCTGCCTACTTACTTGTCTTCATTCCTGACTGCACCTTTCCTTTAAAAATAAAATGTAATGTTTTAAATTATTGTAAGTTTATTGAGGGCTGTTTTATGGCCCAGAATATAGTTAACTTTCTAACTGTTGGGCAGTGCTTTAACAGAACATGTATTTTACAATCATTGGGCATAGTGTCCATAAGGTCAAGTATGCTAATTGTGGTGTTCAAATTTTCTGTGTCTATGTATGTTCTACTCAAAGTATAGTTCTGGAGCCTGCAGTATCGGCATTTCTTCTGAGCTGCAAACTGCCAGGCCCCATTGGAGACTCTTAGAATGAGAAACTCTGGCAAAAGGGCCCAGTAATCTGTATGCCAACGAGACCTCGAGATTATTCTTATGCATGCTGAAGTTTAAGTCTCTAAAGTCTCTACTGATTTTTGTGTGTGTGTGTGTGTGTGTGTGTGTGTGTGTGTGTGTTGTTTTGTTACAGAAGGCATAAATACTCCTTAATGATTTTGTATTTATCTACTTTTCTTTGAAATTTTATAAATTTTTGCTTTGTGTTTCTGAGCTTTTGATCTTAGGCACATTCAATATAGCCTGCTGTGGCATCATTATTTAGCATCTATCCTTATCTCCAGTAAAACCCTATGCCTATAAGTATTCTTTATCTGATATTAATACAGAAACATAAACTTTCTTTCGGTTATTGTTTACATACTGTTTCTGCCTGTGCCCCTACCCCCCACTATTATTTTTATTTTTTCTGAGTCCTTAATTTTTAGATGTGACTTAAAGAACACATATTTAAGTTTCATTTTTATATCTCATGTGACAATATTTGCATGCTACTTCAAACATTTACCTCATTTACATTTAATGTAATTATTGGGTATGGACCTAATATTTTACTAAGTGCTGTTAATCTGTCCGATTTATGAAGATTTTTTCCTACCTCCTTTCTTGCCTTCTTTTAGATTATTTAAAAACTTTCACGTCTCCCTTAATAGTCTAGAAGTTACACACTCCTAGTAATCTTTAAGTGACTATGCCAAAAATTACACATCCTTGACTCTCAAAGTCTAAAATTAATTGATACATTTATATCAGTTGGTACTTTTACCATTTTCTGAAGAAAATGCAAGAGCATTACAAATCTTTACCCTCCCTCATAACTAATAGGGCATTTATGGTACTGTATTTTATTACTTTATGTAATGTAAATCCGTATCTATTTCATCTCCACTACCAAAGGACATTTTGGTAGACACAGAATTCTAGGCTGACATTTAATTTACATACTTTCTTTAAAGGTATAATGACTTTATTGTTTTCATTAAGAAATCAACAGGCAGTCTGAAGCTGCTTCTTTGAAGGCAATCTTAGTGTTCCCTCTGGCTGTTTTTGATTAGAATATTTTTAGTGTGAATTCCTACTTATTCTATTTGATTACTAGAGTTTTTGTTAATCCAAGCTTGGAATCTTCCATCAATTTTGCGGAGTTACAAATATTTACATTTCAAATATTGCTTCTGACCCAGACTTATGTTTCTTCAGGGATTCCAATGACATTTATGTTGGACTTATTACTGTATCTTCAATGTCCCTTACTCTTTCTCCTAATTTTCTATTCTATTTTCTCTCTATTCTTTAGTAGGGTTATTTTCTTACTATCCATCTTCTAGTCAGCTAATTCTCCCTTCAGCCAAATCTAATCTGCTTTTAAATCCATACACTGAATTCTTAATTTTGGTTACTGTGGGGTTTTTTTCATCTAAAATTTCTATTTGCATTTCTGACTGATTCCCAGTTCTGATAATAGCCTCCATTTTGCTTTTTATATCCTTAACTATATTAAGCATAGTTACTTTACAGTCCACAATATGAGATACTTTTATTTCCTGATTCTGTGGGTCTGCTTCTGTGTTTCTGCTAACTTCAGTACATGCTGTCATATCTTCTTGTGAGTCTATTTTTTGACTGCGTCATCAGTTATATTTGCTTTGTTTACAGAGATAATTTAAAGCCTAGAAAGGTATATATTTTCCCATTATAAATGTATATCTACTTGTTTTGTCCAGGCACCAGTAAATAATATTAACAATCCAATTTCAAGGACTGAGGTACTGGGAAATTTTGGAAAGCGGAATCTCTCTGTGCGGGTGCGTGTACTTCACTGCACTCCTACTAACAGGACGCGGCCCTAGTAGTGTAAGGCCTCACTCAAAGCAAGGGAAACGTGGTAGCGCCACCTAGCAGGCCCTAGACACCTAGAACCTATTCCTACCTCTCAGAGCCAAAAAAACAATGGTCAAAAGCACTGTTTAACTTCTCAGCTACTTAGTCACTCTCAGAATTGACAGGGAAGAGTCATTTCTCTGGCTTTATCTTCTTATCTCCAAGTTCCCTGGGTAGCATTACCCATTCCCAGGGCCTCGATTACAAACACAGGTGAATGACTCCCAACCAGGAGACTGAGGAAATGCAAATTTGGCATAACTATCACAAACCTTTATTCTCCTCTTCATTAAACCTTTATATTCTCATTTGTTTCCTCCATCAGCTAATAATATCTCTATCTTCAATTATCTAGAGTAAAAGCCTCAGGTACCTTCTATTAGTTTTTCCTCTTCACACCTACATCCATTACTTTCCTTATCTCCGAAGTATCAGTTCTACCTCTAAAATACTTTTCAAAGATTCCTGTTTTCCACTTTCAAGTGGCCTAATTTGAGTCCTTACCACTTCTCGCATGACTTATACCAATAATCTCTTAGGTAGTCACTCTAGCAATTTCCCCTTCAAATTTATCTTTATTGGTGCTAGATTTATCATAAAGGATAAAACTCAGAAATCTTTATCTTTTTAATTTCATGTCATAGCACTTATTATCATATGACACCCATAAATAACTATATAGTTTGTCATTATGTACTATTATATAATATAAAGCATATAATCTGGCGTGGTCTGATGGAATAGCAGTTAGGTCTGTCGCCTCCTGCTTAGCACAGTCCACATACATCCCAAGGACCCAGCTTCATGACTCAGGGCAGGAGAGAACAACCAAGATGAACAACTAAATAAAAATATATAAAAAATGTTTCTTTTTCTCCTATTCCTGCCTGATTGCCTACTTACCCTCGTTCCTGCCTGCACCTTAAAATATATATATGTATATATATAAATACATGAATGTATATCATCACATATTATATTTTCTGTATATCATTCTCTCTTCAATGGAATGTAAGGACAGACTCTCTGCTGTATTCATTGTTATATCACTAGTTGAATATTATTGAATATAAAAATCAAAATACACAGTAGACATCTAAATTCTCAACTTCATAACTGTAGGCATAACTGCAAACATCTAAAATGATAATTGCAGACCTACCCCAGTCAGGCTCAAGCTTGACTTTCTACCTAAATCATTTCAACAAATATCCATTGCATGTCTATGTGTTAGACAATGTGTCAGGTATTGCTGACTATTTACAATAGCCAAGGAATGGAAACAACCTAAATGCCCAACAAAATATAATGACTGGATAAAGAAGATGTGGTATATATACACAATGGCATACTACTCAGCTGAGAGAAAGACACAGGGAGAAACAGAGACAGAGGGCAGAGGGCAGAGGGGAGAGGGGAAAGGGAAGAGGAAAAAGAGAGAGGAAGGAAGGAAGGAAGGAAGGGAGGGAGGGAGGGAGGGAGGGAGGAAGGAAGGAAGGAAGGAAGGAAGGAAGGAAGGAAGGAAGGGAAAGAGCCTACTATTTTCAACATGGGAGTAACTAGAGGAGATTATGCTAAGTGAAATAAATCAGAAAGAAAAAGATAAATACTGGATGACCTCGCCCATACATGAATATAAAGAAAGCAAGCAATCAAACAAACAAAACAAAAACCCTTGAACTTTCAGAATGGAACTGAGGTTACCAGAGAGGAACAGGGTGGAACAAAAGGTAGTGAGGGTCCAATGACAATGACGGAGGATCATTAGAAATGTGACAGTGGCATGGTGAGATATGTATTTGATGAAGTGTGACCCTGCAAACCTAAAACATACATAGTGTTATAAAACAATGTTACCACAGTAGAAAATGTCTAAAAACACAAAAATAAAAGCAGTGCTTAGTAAGTTCACAGTCCCAATCAACGTGGGATTTACTATCTATCAAGGAACGTCATTAATCATTTAGTTATATTGTATTAAGTGCTATCAAGGCATAAGAAGCTATGTATAAGAAGGTACGAAACTGTATAATGGAGGAAATGAACTGGGAGTACAAGAAAGTCTTTCCTGAAAAATTGATATTTGAAGCCAGTTTTGATAAGAGTAGTAATTAATAAGATGTTTACACATGTATGTAGGATGGGGGACAAGGTTAGACCATCCAAAGCAAAAAAAAAAAATCGTAACAATTACTATTATTATATCTTCTTTTTACTCTGTGATAGGCATTTAGCAAGGTGCTCTCTATATATATTATCTCAATGAGACTCCCATTATTCTATGAAGTACACGCTATTTTTATCCAAATTGTACACATGAGATATGAGGCAGTGAGGTTAAATGACTTGCCCAAGGTGACAGAGTAATCTGAGACACTTCCCTAACCCTCTCAGTAGGAACCTATATATATCTGCATCAATGCCAGATTTTCTTATGTATCCTGTCAATGTGTCTGTCCCCTCAAACTTGGCACATCACAGGGAGAAGAATCCTTTCTTATTCACCTTTGTAAGCCACAACGCCAAGCACAGGGCCTGCCATATACAAAGTAAGCACTCAGTAACTACTGAGTGAATTAGGAAAATAGTTCCTTTCACTTAGCTCATCTTCTGTAAGTAGTCATTTTATTAAACCTTCCTCAAATTATTCTAATTTGAATGTGCCATCTATTTTCTGCTGGAATCATGACTGATATATTGGCCTATTAGTCAGACACACCTCACAGAAGGGAAGCAGTGGACAGGTGAGAAGCAATGATAAGGGGCAGACTTGAGGACACACAATGGGAGTACTCAAAGGGAAGGAACAGAGAAAAGGAAGTGAAGGCGACAAAACTGGAGGGACCATGATTCTGATCATAGCTTCTCTGAGATATAGGGAGAAAAAAAGAAGGGGGGGGGAACTAAAAAAACAAAATAAATGCTACAACTAAACTGAAAATACTCTATCTTCAGTTTGGGTATCACATCAAATGTGTGTGTGTGTGAGAGAAATACCCTCCAAAAAGTCAATTCTAAAATAAACAGAATACCTGGCATGGCTGGAGCAAGTGGTGGGTGCCATTCTCATTATAGTGCTGATTAAAGAAAAGAACGACGACAAAAAAAATTCAGAGGCTTCCCCTTTTTCCTTTAAATCTTGCAGATATGCCTTATCTGTACTCGGTGTTAGAGTATCCTCAAAGCTTCCATCTTTTTACAAGCTGCTCCTTTGTTCTTTGCACACTGTTTAATGATGTCCTATCTCCACAGGACACACAATCAGAGTCTTTTAGAACAGAGGGACTGTGGCATTCTTTTAAGACAGTGTGAGTGAACTGTTTTAACAAAATAGCTGCCATTTTCCTTCAGCTTGTCTCCAGTTCACCAATTGCATACTTAGAGTAGAAATCCTGTTCTGCCTTCTGTCTGCTGCCCAATAACTGAAAAGGCTTTTATAGATAGCTGAAAGATGCCATAATTTGATAGTCATCTTTTTTTCCTACTCTAATTATTTTAACAGTGTTCTTCTTATTTTAATAGATTTTTTTTAATAAGGAAATCTTACTTACAAATTTTAATTAGCTTACTAAATATTCACTGCTTTGGAATAAGTAGTTTAATGAGTAAGGAGACCGCAGACTACTAACTAGCCTGCAGTCTCTTAAGTAGCTCCGGGGGAAATGATGCAGCACTTGTGATACAAGCCCAGGCCTGTGCCTCCCACACCCGGACTCTGCAGCCAGGGAACCAGCGGTAGAGAAATCACACTGCCTCCTCCAGGTAAAAATCTTCTTAAGGTAAAAAATCCAGTTTCTTGCTTCTTAGCAAGAACCTCTGTGTTAAGAACCTTTAGCTCTCCCAATGATGAAGGCTGTGACTCAAGTCAAATCACAAAGGTAACGTCTCGTAACTTCAGGTTTTCTCACCTGTAAGGATGAGATAATAATGCTTCTCAAGCTAGACTGTTATATAAGTGAGTCTTATGTGCCATTTTTAAAGTTTGAAAATACATTTGTTTAATGAATTAATGAATTAATTTGCCTTCATGCTGCCACTAACCTACCATTTCAGTTTCTTTTCTGTTTTTGAAAAAAGTCTTTTCTTTATAGCACATTTCAATTACAGTAGCAGTGAAAAATAAGTTATCATTTTTCATTCTAAACACACCTAGCAGAGAAAGTAAGGTCAGCGTTAAATTCAAAATTAGAATAACAATGGTTTTCTGGGTAACTTGCAAACTTGATCACTACAAGTTAGATTCCAAAAAGTGAAAGTATATTAATATCTGCTTTACTAATTAAGATTATGTGAAAATTTAAGTATGACTCTCAGTGCTAATGACATTTGAAATAATTTCTTCTTTTGTGAATTTTCAGGGTGTTAATGTGAAAGGGGAACTCCAGCTTACACAAACTAAGCCTGAAGAAAGCAGAGATGTCAAGTTCTGGGGGTTCAGCATACAATTCTATGCTAGGAACACTAATATTTATATTATCACAAATTAATCTAGGAATAATATAAAATTTAAATTTTTCACTGATCTGTATTTATATATCGTAATGTAATTTATGCTAAACTTAAAAAACTATAATACATATTAAGTTAGTATATCCAAGACCAAACTCCTGATCTCACCCTGATCCCCAAAATCTGCTCTTCCTAAATCCCCATCACACTGATTGACAACTCCATCCTTCCACTGACTGGTCAAAAAATGTTAGTCATCCTTAACTCTACCTCTCACACACGCTCTCTAATCTATCAGTAAACCCTCTCAGCTGTCTCTTCATAATCTATTTGGAATCCAGCCATCTTTCACCACTTCTATTATGAACACCCCGGCCCAAGTCATCATCATCCTCTGCCAAGATTATTGCAATGATATCCTACACCATGTCCAGCACAGCCGCCACAGTGACACTGTACAAACTTAAGTTCTATCATGTCACACCTCAGATTTTCATCTCGCTCAGAGTAAAAGCCCAAGACATTACCATCAAACTATTTGGCCCTCGCAGCCTTTCTGACTGCATTTTCCACTTCTTGCCCTACTTGCTCCATCTACCTTCACCGCAGGACATCTTTGTACTCACTAATTGGTGGAATGTTCACCACCAATTATCCACCTGGTTTATTCATTCATCTTCTTCAATCTTTCCCCAAAACAACTTTCTCAGAGGGTTTTCTTAACCATCCTATTAAAAATCACACCCTCTAATTCCCTATTCTCTTTCCCTCCTTTATTTTTCTCTGTAACACCTATCACTATTCTAATTTACCTTATTTTGCTGTGTATAATGTGTACTTTTTGGCCCAAATTTGTGAGGGAAAAATAAGGGTGTGCATTATACATGGGTAGTACTAATTCCATGTCTATACAAATGTTTTCAAATTCTTTTATTTATGCTTATGAGTTAAAAGTGTAACTCTAGAAATCAGTAATGACAGTAATGTCTGTACACAAAATAATATACTGGAAAAAAGGGCAGATGAATGAAGAAGGCATGAAAATCTAGAAAAAGGTATGGAAATCCAGTTTAACAAATTCTGGTCATGAAGGATTACTAAAAAAAAATCAGTTTTACTTGTTTTTGATCATTTCAAAGCCCGCGTTACACAAAGTGCCAGAGTAATTGTAGTAGACCTGAAAACCCAACTTCTGTGAAACCTGGTGGGCCAGCAAGTCAGCTGCGCCCTCTTGATGTGTCAGTGAACAGGCCCTTTCAGGCTCTAATGAAGAAAGAGTGGACACTGTGTATCACTCAGCTGGTAATGATTAAATAACTTCAGGCAGAATCAAGAAAGCAGCCATCATCCAGGTTTGTGATTGGATCCTAAGATCATGGAACGGTGTCAAGAAGAATGTGGTGGTAAAATCATTAAAAAAAAAAAAAAAAAAAATCTAGCATCAGTTATGCAATGGATGGAACTGAGGATGATGAAATTTATTGGGATGAGAAAATAAACTCTTCAGAAGACACCAGTATCATAGAAACTGAAGAAGACGATACTTCTGATATTGACAATGACTAGTACTTGGCCTTCTATGAGGTGTAAATATTGTAAATTTGTTACCAGTGCATTTTCTTGCACCATAATGTGGTAAAAAAAAAGTTCCTAAATATAAAACAAAATACAAATTTGAATAAAAAAATTAAAACAAAATAATTCTTTCCAGAAAGGTAAGCCAAAAACATAATACAGGGTAAAATACCTTACATCTGTCTGTATCCTCCCAGAAAAATGTAAGAATTTTGAGGAAGGCTTGTTGTTCCTGGATAAGTAAATTTTTAGTTAAGTGAAAAATATACATAAATATGCACCCCCATGTTTAATTAACAATTAGAAATTACCTAAGTGTGCATCAGATGAATGGATAAAGAAGATGTGGTATATATATACACACTGGAACACTACACAGCCCTTAGAAAAAATGAAATCCTGTCATTGAATCAACATAGATGAAAATAGAGGGGAATTATGCTAACTGAAATGAGTCAAAAGAAGAAAGACAAATACTGGATATCTCAATCATATATGGAATATAAAGGAACAACGCAAATGAACAGACTAAACAAAAACCAACCCTTGGACATTAGCAAATAAAACTGAGGTTACTAGTAGGGAATGTGGCTGGGGGTGGGGGCAAGTGGTGGTGGAGTCAAATGGACAAAGTGAAGAACGTTTGGTAATTAGGTGGTGGGGCCGGGTTGTTGGCCTACGTTGAAGAATAGAGAACAAGTATATATGGGCCTATGTTACTTTGTGAAGCAGTTAACTCAACAAATATTAAATGAATTAATATACACACATATAAAAAGGAATACATATAAGTATAGCGCTTGATAGATTTTCATAAAGTGAACACACCCATGAAACCATCAATGAAAGAGTGCCCTTTCTGATTACTATTCTCCCAAGTAGAACTACTAACCTGACTTCTAACACAAAGATTAATTTTGCCTATTTTGAACATTTTTATCTATAAGTAGAATCATCTACTAAATTAAAAGTCTGATCTTTTTCATTTGGATATATAGTTGTACTTCATTCTGTCATATACTATTCCAAATACATATAAATACACCACATTTGTTTACCTATTTTCCCACTGATGGACATTTCCACTATTTCTAGGTGGGCTATTATAAATGCTGTTGGTTAAGGATATTCTCATGCATATCTTTTAGCAAAGATACTGCAGAGTTCTGTCAGAAAGGGTAGGGTAAGTTCACTGATGCTTCTTCCATCACGAGCATAGTATCTAGCACTTAAGAGGTATTACAATATTTTCTGAACAAATGAATGGAAATGTTCTTTTAAAAATTATGTTATTGAGATTTCATAATCCACACAAGTTTTCACTGACTAATTAATATACGAAGTTAGAGAAAATAGTTACAGCACTGCACTGTATTTATCAATACCATATGTTCACACTGTCTGTTTATAAGAAAATCCACATATAAATGGACATATGCAAACCAAACTCATTTAGTTGAAGGGAAAACTATAATTGACCATTTATGGGTCTTCTGTGAATTTCTTGTGTGTTTTCCCTATTTTTCAAGTCGTTTCTAAGTCTCTTTTGTAATTTACAGGCATTCTGTAGATATTTTGGATTTTAATCCTCTTGCTTATACACTTACAAATATCTTCTTCAGTTTGTGGGTTGTCATTTTAAGAAGGGTTTTTATTGGAAACAATTTCAAACTTGCAAAGAAAGTTATTACAAAATTAGAGCAGCATAATGAATGTATTTGTGTCCATGTGTTTAGATACATACAAATATGAACATATACACAAATATAAAAATATACACACATTTTTTAAGTAATTTGAGACTAAGTGTTATACATCATAGTCCTTTACTCCTAAGTCAGATTAGAAATATTCTCTTATATAACCATAGTACAACCACCAATTAAAATTTACTTCTGTAAACCTAACCCTTTATGGTACCTTTTCCCCTCCAATATGATCCAGTTAGGGTCAGGTATTGTATCTACCTGTCACGTCTCATTAGCCTCTTTAAATCTAAAACATTTCCATGGCCTTTCTTTGACATTTTAAAGATTACTGCTCTGCTACATCCTCCCTTTTCCCTAATAGAACAATCCTCATTTTGGGTTTGTCCAGTGTTTTCTAGTGATTAGACTCAAGCTACATTTTTGGGTGAAATACTACAACACAGTGCCCATCTATCCCTTTTTGGTGATGATGATTCTAATCACCGGGTCACAGCTTCGCTCCATTTTTTCATTTTAAAATCGTTTTTTTTAAAAAAATACATTCCTTGTAGTGTGTCCTGGTGGAGCAGTGACTGAGTCGATCACTTCTGAAGGAGCACAGGCCACATAGCCCTGGGTTTGAGTTCCGGGAAGGCGGGCAGAGCGAGGCGACCAGTGTGAACAACTAAATAAAATAAAGATGTTTCTTCCTCCTCTTTCTGCCTTCATCTTTCCTTTAAAAAAATTTTTTTCAGTCATGCATCAGGAGGGGGAAAAAGAACATCCCTTCTGGGATGGACCCCTTTCTTGATCTATTTCTTTTCTCTCTTACCTTTCCTTAAAAAGAAACAAACTATTAAAGGGCCTATAGAAAGATATCTTATGACCATGTTCTTCATCAAATGTTTCCCCTAGTTTTACTTATTACTTACTGATGCTGCTTCCCTAATCCAATCTTTACCAAAACGGCTGCATCACACAAACGGATCAAGCATTTGTTAAGAATGTCGACAGTCTTCCACTGCATTTGTCAAGCTTTTCATTCTGCTGCTTACGTACTTTCATTACGTTTTAAGAAAAATTTTTCTACCTTCATATTGAAGATATTTCTGTACATTTTCTTTTGAAGGTTTCCAAATTTTAAGCATTATTTTAGGTATTTTAAACAATAAAGAATAAATCACTTTCCCAATCTCTAGATGTTGCAAAAAGTGTTCAAATTGCTGCTAAAACAACAATCCATCAACAATGATATGAATCTTTAAATAAAACTACCTTAGAGTTAATGTTATGATATACTTATTTGTTTAAGGAGGTAAAGTCATTTGTTTATTTGTTTCCAATCTTTAATCTAAATGACAATCCATCTGCCCAAAACTAAAGATGATAGCTAACTTCAGGGCCACAATTTATTACAGACATTTAAAACAAAAAACAGAAAACAGTGACAGGCGTGAACTTAATTAACTCTTGTTTGATGGATAATAAGAAAGCAAAGAAAATCCTTGGATACTCAATATTCAACCATGATTATCACAAAGGGAAGGTGAATTTCTCAAAGCTTTATCATGGAGCTCTATTAGATTTGCTTTTGGCAACAAATAAATTGGTTCCCCACTACTACACGCTTAGGTCAGTCATTTAAATTAAGGAAAGGAGGACTCCATGTCATTCACTGAAGAGTCACTTCCCACAGCATGTCTCTGTCCGCTAGGAGAGTGACTGGTTTGTACATAATTGTTTTGATTCCTTGCCATTATGATTTTTATTTTTTAATCTAAGTTTTAAAATCCTGCAATAAAAAATGGGAACATCTAGATTCTCATTATCTACGTTGATGGTGGATCCTTTGAAATCCAAGGAGAAGGCCCCGAGGAAATGAGACAGATGCTGGAGTGCACTCACCTGTGACACTGTGATGCTGCATTTCTTGGCCAGCTCCTCTTTGGCTTCTTCACTAGGGTAGGGGTTGCTGAGGTGTGAGTAAAAATATTCATTCAAAATTTCTGTGGCCTGTTTACTGAAGTTACGCCTTTTTCGTCTATAAAAACCAAAAAGAGAATCATAGTTATAATCAGCATTAACTAAAAAGGGACAGATTAATTAGGATTAAAAAAGTAGATTTTTTTTTTTTTTTTATTTAAAGGAAAGGCGCCGCAGGAATGAAGGCCAGCAGGCAGGCAGGCAGGAAGAGGAGGGAGAAGCACTTTATTTTATTTAGTTGTTCGTCTAGGTTGTTTCCCTGGGATGTGATCCATGAGATGGATGTGCATCACACTCAGCTGGAGACAGCAGACACAACTGCTACTCTAACAGGGCGTGCCCCAAAAAGGCAGAATCTATTTTTAAACATTCTTATGGTCTAATTTATTACTACAATATTGTAAAATTATGTTCCCAACATTCCCCAAGGCACTACTGAACTCATTTTAAGATATACTATTGCTAAGAAAAATAGAAGCATATGAAGCATATGTAACTTCATTCTTTAATTTATTCAACAAATATTTATTGATGTGTTTAAAGGTACTCAATAAAGATCCAATTAGAACAAAACAGACATGGTCTACTAGAGAGCTCACAGGGCATTGAAGGGCTATGGGAGAGAGTAGAAAGTTAGAAAAATGACATTAGACAAGTATCATAGAAATAAAAAGTATAAATTAATGTGACCATTTTAAGCAGCATAAAGGAAAAAGTACAAGGTAAAATCAAAGTTAATAAGCAAGAAACTTAACACAGATTATGGAATCCGGAAAGCTTTCCTAAAGGAGTGACATTTAATCTGGGATTTTGGAGATCAAGGATTTTGTAGGAGTTAGTCAGACAAATTGTGATGGGGATAAAGATGAGCAGAGGAAATGGTCCTGAAACAGAAAAGAGCTAGGGAAGTCCAAAGGGCTAGAGGAGGCTGGAATACAGAAAAATGAGAGAATGTGTGAGTCTGGAAGGATAGGAAGAGGTCAAAACATACAGGTTTTGTGGACCTGACAAAAATGTTTGGACTTTATTATGTAAGTGTAACAGGAAGTTAGTAAAGGTTTTGAGTTTCATGTCTTAAAAAGGTGGTTGGACTGCTGAAATTAAGTGGAGGAGGCATGAAAGAAAATGCAGAGACACTTAAGGAGACAACTGCAATAGCCAAGTTGAGAGATGATGGAAACGTGGCATAGCCTGAGAGTAATGGGAGTAAAAAGGCTGAAGATCTGGTTGAAAGACAAAAGCAATAGGACTTCATCATGGATTGGATGGAGAGTGTGAACAAAGAAGACAAAGGTGTAAAATAAAGAAAAAATTACGTCAAGGATTTCTAGATTTGTCTCTTAAGTCACAGCCTGGACTGAGGTGATCTGCCCAAAAGAGAAAAAATGGAGAGGAATCTTGTTGCTGGTTATACTGGAAAGAGGAAGGAGGGGCAGCAGTATTAGGTGATCAAGCATTGATTAACAATTTATTTCAAATAGGAAAAAATGTCATTAATATTTGGGTTTTATTTTTTTAAGATTTTTAAGTATTTCATTCAAATGAGCATTTGTCAGACTTCACTTTAAACTAGATTCTCCAATAACTGGAAAATACTTTCTCCAAATTATTTTTTTAATATCTTCTTCCACATAGTATTAATGATCCTCTTAAATGAGCTATCCTATACTCAGAAAAGACAGCAGGCAGTTGTAAATGTGTGTACCCCATGAAACTCTCTGAGTTAAAACAGTGTCACTAACATGGCAGCTTAACTATGTAATCTACGTCTGCACCTTAAGGCAGAGTCAAGGGAGCAAGAAATCTAGGTCTGATCAAAACATTTCAGGTTGAGTCCTGAAGTTTCTTAATTTCAATATTTTTTTAGAAGGTTAAAATGATTGCTTCCTGAGGGATGAAGAAGAGACTCAAAATCTATTTAGGGATTAAAATCAATAGAGTGTGATGATGAATTGGATGGGAGAGGTGCTAAGTACATACACCAAGCACTGCAGTTACATCTCCATGCAGCCCCTGAAAAGAAAACCAGTCCTGACACGGGAGCACTTTGAAGACAGACACACTGGTAAGAAGGTAGGTGGGTGAGAAGGATGGTAAAGGGCTAGAACAGAGGCTGAAACTGTTGAGCATACAGAGAATTTCGCCGCCACAGACAATGCTCGTACAACAATCACCTGCTCATAAAAGTCTAGGTTTCTGGCTTTTTATGAAAAATTGGAAGATCATTCAGACCAGACCCACATTCCTGGAAGGCAATCATAGGCGAAAGCCGAGCACTGCTGTCCCCTCAGATACACACCTGTGGCTCTAACCCTCACCGCACCTCATCTACCTGCCAGTCACTCCACTCAGTTCCACTACAGGGAAGTACATGAGTTTGTGACTCTCAGGTTAAGACACAGAGCTTAGCAACGAGTCCCAAGATACACGAGAGTAGATGTCAGAGGGCATTTCTTTGGGAAATGAGGACTCAAAAAAGGAGGAACGAACAGAAACATATCTGGGGAAGCAAAGATAAATCTAGCTCACTTATAAATTTTACCTAGAAGAGGTTTTAGCAAACCTCAAAGGAAAGATGTATAGGCAGAAAAGAACACCTCACCTTAGACATTCTGGCTGTGTCCACAGCACTTCTATTAGAAGAGCAGAGGGAACTACAGGAATTTACTCTCGAATTTATTCTCGTCCAACTACCAAGAAAATGTGAGTATGACTTTACAAAAAGCAAGAGAGAACAAGAAACCCATCTATCTGAATATGGGTGTTTGCCTGAAGCAGAAAAACCTGTCCTCCGTGCAAAGGGCTTGCTAAGAGGTACTACAAGAATAGATGGAACTCAGTACTAGCATTCACTTGAAGGCATATGAGATATTTTTAGGAAACATTCTGTAGAAATGTCCATTACATCTTTCCCCTAAGTCCCTCCCGCAAGGGGCACCACACTAAAGGGCTGTGCCTTGGGCCAGTGCACAGTGGGGCATCAGTCCCAGGGCTGGGTCCCCTAGCATCACATAGGAGCAGCAGTTCTGCAGAAGGGACTCGATTCCAAGCTCTGCCACCCTCTCATTCTGGCTCTACTCACTGTGTTTTGTTAATGTACCTGCTCTTCTTGAGAAAAATAAATGATCTAGGTACTTACATTATAAATGCAGTTATGTAAAATAGTAAGTGCACATGTTGACAAGACTGGGAGAATCAGTAGAAATAACAACTGTGTCAGGAAAGTTTCTTGTCAGAAGTTATTTTAACTATCTTTGTTATAATGTTTTTTAAAGTAAACAAAATTGACAAAAATGTTTTTGTTTTCTGAATCTGTCTTTCTAACTCTTTGATTTGGGTTGTTAAAAGTATTAAATGGAAATATTCTTTTATCTGGTTAAATAAATGACTTTTTTGCTCTCTACTGTAAGATCCTTGCTGGGATTGTGGGGAACAAAAATGTGTATGACTTGGCTGTTGCTTTCAATGACAATGTGACTTACTAGGGGAGAGAAGAAATGTTCACAGAAAGCTGTAATAAAATGGAAGTCTGTGTTCAGTTTGGTCTGGAGAACTGCACAAATCTAACATCAGTGTTGAAGAGAGGCAAAGTCCCGTCCAATGGAGCAATTAAAGCGGGCCTACCAAAGAGAGAAGGATAAGCAAGGTCTATATGGGTAAACAGATATGACCAACCAGACATTCCAGGCTCTGTGCTAAACACTCCCATATATGACACTTATTACTAGTGATCAATCTGATGAGAGTGCTGTGAGAAGAGGGTTTGCTATGGAAGAAGAAGGGGTAGAGGCTGGGGAGAGGTGGTAAGGCAGAGGAAAATAAAGAATTTTAGTCAGAGAAAACAAATTAGATCAAGTGGTATTTCATTTTGGGTTAGACACATGGAGAAACAATTTAGTGATCAGTAAGAAAGTGCACTAAAAATGTTTTGAGTTTTGCTCTCATAATTACATTTTAATTAAAGAATTAATTCTTAGGAAATAATCCTAAAGAACAAATAGGTTCAATGCATAAAGGTTTTCACTCAAACACTAGATTCAACAGACTATATCTAAAACAGTATTCTCTGTGATTTGTGTTATTTTTCTTCGTATCATTTATCATCCTATTATATTTTATATTAATAAATGGACTATTATATTTGTTTAGTTATTTAAAGTCCATTTCCCCAAGTAGAATGAAGCTTAAATGGGTAAGTCTGTTAACCTATCTGGTTTACCTTTATTACCCTCAGTATCAATATTTATGGAAGGAACAGAGGGATGAAGAAAAGGAGGAAGAGAGGGAAGGTTATAATAGAAATTGATAGGGACAATTTGAATACTCAAAAATGAAGGAATGGCTAAGTAAATTATTTATCATTTATCCATTTAGTAAACATCAACCATTAAAATACTATTTAAAAATCAGAGATAATACTATATGAAAATGTTCATTTATTCAGTTTTTTAAAAAAGCAAACCAAATTATGCATATTGTACTATCACAAGAATATGTTTTGAAGCCTGCAAAACCAGAAAAAATATACTAAAATATTTACAGTAATTTTTTTAGGTAGTAAAAATGTGGTCGTCTTTTAGCTTTCATTCTTTTATTCTGTTTTCCAAATTTTCCATAGTACTTGGTATTTTTTAAGCAGGAAAAAATAAAACTTAAAAACAAAGAAGTAATGTAAGCTGGGACAGGTCACATAAGGCCTTAAATAGTATATATGTAAATAGTATACATGTAATTAAATAGTATATTAAATAGTATACACGTAAGTCAACTAGCATTGAGAAGCTAATGTGGTTTTTTAAGCAATTAGGGGATCCTAGAGATGTTACAGAAATAGAAAAGGGATACGAGGATGGGCTGGAGGGAGTAAGTTTGCAGACAGGAAGACTAGTAGGAGAATACTAGGCTAGTTTCGGTACCAAGGAATGAACATAAATTGAGCAATGCAAGAATGGAAAGAAAGCGCTATTATGAAAATGAAGCAATGATGAGTTCTAGTGACTAATTCAGTACAGAAGAAAGAACCAAAAGTGATACAGATCTTTGCAGGAACAAGGTTATAAAATTAGGTGGTAAGTTTCCTTACTTGGTTCTAAGGCAGGCTTCCATATACCTGATGTTCCAAATGAGAAGCTAACTTTAATTATTTTCTTTAATATTGTAAAATGTGGATGACTACCATTTCTGTCAAGAGTCCAAGGGAGAGAAAGCAAAACAAAATAGGAACTTCCTTCCAAAGTTGAAGACTGATTAAAACTTGAGCAATGCCGGAGAGGCAGCCCTGCAGAGGCAGTGTATAATGGGGACTTGACAACCCTTTCCTGTCATGTCACACAGTCAGACACAGAATAAACAGCGCAAATACCTAACTCCTGTAAAACTTGGTGAAAATATCAGGTAAAAGGGAAATTTTCATCTTTACACAAGAAACTGATAGGCTTTCTGACAAGATTTAGAAAAAAGAATCGGGGGTTTTGTGGTAAAAGCTATTAACTAAAATCCTTATTAGAAGGATTAGTTTCTCCATGTATTTTCTTATAACATGTATAAGAAATAGAACATCAAGAAACTGTTAGAAAACAAATCTTTGCTGAAATAGTCACATACAGAAACCATACTTGATACTTTTTAGAATCAGAATTTAAAGGCGACAAAGCACTGTGTCGTGAGTTAGCAGCACTGATCCCATCTCCATTTCCTGAGTCCCCAAACTGGTAGTTGGTAACAGCACCACTTCCAGATAAGAGGCTTGAGAGCGCAGGATGAGGTGAGTTGCCTACCCATTAAAGCTCATTAGTCATATGAAAGCAGTACCTAAGGCCAATTGACCAGCTTTACAGAAAATAACATACAAGGAGCGAAAAGGATAACAAACAAAGCATGCAGAAGATTTTGTGGCCTTGCATACCTGGCATCAAGGAACCTTGATCGTAAAATCATGACTGCTTCACAAGTGCTCTGCTTGAGTTGCATCTGAATGGAACTAAATTTTCGATGGATGATGCCCACCATTCTTTCAATCTCTTTTGGGGAAATGGGACGTGTTCTACTCTGTTCTCGGAGAAGGTTCATCACGTGTGTAGTGAATTCATTACATGCCTGTAAGGGAGGAAGGAAAAAAATCACTCCTTAGGAATCGTGTATTTTATATCACCACACCCAGACATTAACTCATCTACATTTCCACCTCATTTGCAATTGCCAATGGCATTATGCAGTGGATAGGGTAAAACGAACACTAAAACACTTGTGAAATGGCAGTAGTTAGATGGGGCAGCTAGAATTCTGAAATAACAAATGACCAGACATTCAAAGGAGACAATGCACTCAAATACCCTTCCCACACCTTTGCCCCAGTTCCAAAACTAGGTTTTCCCACAGGAAGAAGCTCTCTATCAACTCCTATATATAAGCATAAATACATGATATATGCTAATACTAAGCACCTCCTATTTTCTCTGGGGTATTACATTTACTCATCAAATGTTTCCTGAAGAATGATAAAGTTCAAGCTCTTCCAAGTGCTATTGAGGGACACAGAAATGAGCAAGTTGTGCACCTGGCATTCAGTGCAATAAAATACATAAAAAACAAATTCTCAAACAAGGCAGTCTGCAGTGTCACATGAAGGTTTGATTAAGTGTTTCCTAAGTTCCAAGGAGAAAGTATTCTTTCTCATATTCATATGAGGCTTCACAGAAGAAGTGACATTTGGGCTTTAAAGAATGGCTAGGATTTTTAAGGTGAATTTCCAGGAATACCAGGCACCAGAGAAACCCTGAAACAATGGTATGTGGCCAAATTCAGAGGAATAGCGAGATGACAGAGAAAAGAGGAGGGGATTTAGGTTTATATTAGATTGTGAAGGGTCTTCGATGGCAAGTACATCAATGTACTAGTGTTATTTAGTTGGGGTGCAGGTCAATTAGTGGAAATGAGCCAGCCATCCCTGGAAGCTGTTCAGATCTTCAGGGGAAGGGCAGAGGTAAATAAAGACCAGATATGGGTCTCAAACTTTTCAGTTAATCATTCTCAACCCCTGTTTGTTTTAGTTATTCTAAATCTTAGAGTTATAAAACCATATAACTAGGCCTCCACTAAAATGCAGTGTTGCTTTGGTAAATAAAAGCAGCATATACATCCCTGAATAAAAAGAACATCTTCTGGCAGCTTTCAGAGCAAGATGGGAGATACTGTGGCTAAGTAAACAGATGCCCCTGGTAGGACAAGCAGACAGAGCAATCATCGATCACCACAAGACACATTTTGAAGCCAGACTATTGCTCACGTACAGCACATGATGGTTTTTCTAACTGCTCATTAGAGAACTAACCTTTCAAGTACAATGGCATTTCAGCTACTCTAAGCTTTTGTGGGGCTTGTCTGCAAAATTTCTAAGGTGTGGTTAAATGGTACATTGATCTTGCTGACCAGTTAGTCTTAAAAATACATTTTAAGTTTCATGAAATTTAAAATTCCTTGTGAGTAGTGACTGTTACATCACTCTTCGGAGTGTAGATCTATAAAATATACACAGTAGGCATCCAATAAGCATCTATTAAATGTGGGGTTTCGCAGCACAAGTTAGGAATAACATGATTAACATCTGTAAATGTTATCCCTGAAATATACAGGCAGAATTCTGAACCAGAAGTCCTTGGCTAGGTTTAGAAAGTCGAGGACTCCCTGAAATCATCTATAAATTGTGTGCACATGTGTATTTTCCAAGGAGATAATGCTTTCTTTTCAGATTCTTAGCCAGTCTATAACTTAAAAAGTGGAAGAATTATAGTCCTAGGTTATGCAGGAATATGTTAAGGAACTTTGCAGCTCTAAAATCAGAAGTTCTGTCTTAAGAAAACCAAAATCAATGTGTAACTTTTCTCACTATAGCATTAACTTAATTTTACGACAAACGGAAAACAAATGGTGACCTAGCCATGAAATAAATGTTTTCTTGCACTTTCCCTAAAGATACTTAAATAACTTTGAAATTATATAATTTGACAAACCGAGCCCTTAGTTTTCTTATCAGTAAATAAAGTAAGTTAAACTAGAACTGCTTCCTAAAATGGGATGAGCAAATTCTATACTTCTATAAGATAGTTCCAGAGAACATAAATCCATGATCTCCCCACACCCCCACAAAAAAGTATGCTTGGGAAATGAATTAACCATATTTTTAAAAGCTTTTTTTTTTTTTTTTGCAGTTGTAGGACTCAATAGCCCTTCTAATAAGCCAATATGCATAATACATCTTCCAGGGGGAATGATGTATCCAACTTTTCCCAAATAAACTTCTCTTCTCTAGAATGATGATGTGCAAAAATATATATTGCACCCCACACATTTTTTTCATTCTCTAGAAGCCACATTAAAATAATAAAAAGATAATAATACATTTTATTTAACCCCATGTGAAAAATATTAATATTTGAACATACTAATCAGTATGTAAAAAATTGTTCATGAGGTACCTGATGTTCTTTTTTTCAGGTATTTTGAGGTCACATATATATACTTTTTATATTAACAGCACATCTCAACTCAGACTAGTCATACTGTAAGAGCCCCAGCTGTAAGCGATGAGCGGCACCTGCACCAGACGCGGCTCTGCAGCGCCGTACAGCGCGGACTAAACCATCTTTAATGCTTCTTTGTGACTTCTTCACCACCACACTTGCACATAAACCCCCCCCAAAAGATAGCTTCACTTGGGAATGTCCTTGATGAAGAGAAATTACTCATTTTAATATATCTCAACCCTTGACTATAACTTGTGAGTTTTGTCTAACAAGACAGGAAGCACTCAAAAAACACTTTTAACTTCCTATCAAAGAATTAGTCTCGAGCAAAAGCACTTGCAGAATTGTTTGGGTGTCAGGTGAAGTGTTTGCACAGAACGACATTTTCATTTGAAATAAAATAAAAAACTGTGATTATGTGGACTTGGGTATTTGGCAAATGTGTTCTCAGAACTGAAGCAAGGGAGCCAGCTTTGTCAAGGAAAATGGTTGACAGCAGATGTACCAATGATGAAATCTGACTTTTCCAGTGAAAATTTTAATTTTGAAAAAAACTGCATACCCCACTGTGAACTTGGCATTTTCCTGACAGACTCTCCACTTATTTTAGTGTTCATATGAATAAATGATATTTTGATATTATGCAATGAACTGTGTCACTATTGCACGATATACATCACCAAGTAGGCCAAGATTTTCTACGTGATCATGCATGATGTCACATAAACAAGCAAAGACATAAGATCCATTCAAAGTGCAAACTAGTTCAACTGATTTTAAAGAATAGAATAACAAGAGTTAATTGATCAGGTTAGAGTCCATATCATAAACTGATCTTTAAGAAACTACAACTTGCCAAGTTCTGGTGTAATACCAAAGAAGCATATCCACAGACATCTAAAAAGACTATTAATATACTCCTTCGTTTTCAAATGACACGTTGTGTGAGATCAGACATTCTTCACACACTTTAAACATATTACAAAAAATTGACTGCAGAAGCATATATGACAATACAGGTAACTTTATTAAGGCCAACATTAAAGAGTTTGTAAAAATGTAACAACAATGCTATTGCCACTAAATGTTGGGGAAAATACAGTTTTTTTAAAAATTGTTATTCAAGTTAACATGTAATGGTTTGCTATTATTATTTTAAATCAAGAAGTACTTTATATTTTTCTCAGTTTTACTTTCTCTTATAATATTAACAGATATAACCACCAAAGAAAGATTCTCCAATACTTTTTTAAAGTCTTAATTTTAAGACAAAAAGTTTGAATATACTGAAGTATAGAGGCATTTCCAATTTGCACATATAGCATTGCTAATTCTAACAAACGTAGTTCACACATTTGGTAACATGTATCAATGACAGGGTGAATGTCTTGGCAAAAAATTCAAGGCTCCTGTCTGAATGATACCTGAGAGGTTAGTGTTCTTAGCTTTTCTCTGGCTGTATTTTCATCTCTCCCGAATGATGTTTGCCTATGACTTCTAGGAAGCCTCCAAAGGTTCATGTGAAAAAAAACAGGGTAAAAGCAAAGTTTCTATATCTAAAAACTCATAATTTCCTAAAACATTTGCTGAATGTCTCACAACTTATTAAGTGAAATCATCTATGAATGCAAATGCTGATTAGCAATTTGGCAATAGCCCAACATTCACAGAATTCACATAGCTTTTCTTTAAACCAGTAGTTCATACATGATTAATTAGAACATCTCATTTATGTAGTGTGCACTTTAGCTCATTACTCTAAGTAAAATTCGTTAAGTATTTACATTTAGATAATTAAAATCTGGGTACACCCTTAAGAAAGATGCATATACTTTAGGCAAAGTGATTTTTTTTTCTTTACACCACTGAAAGTAAATTACAGCCTCATTTACAGCATCATCTGTACCAGTTTAGATAAAAGCACAGTACTGCCTCATCTCCTATTCCTATTTTTAAAACATAAATGTAACAAGAATGATCAAATGACTGCAGAGTTGCTTTGAAGGGCCACCCAATCATGTACTAATATCAATGCTATTTATAATGTGGGATGCTTGCTTCAAATATTTATCATATTCTCCATCATACCTGCAAGACTATATTATTGAAATAAACATTGAAGAAATTTTTCATTGCCTTATTATTTTTCCAAGAGAAATTATACTTAGAAAATTACTGGTCAACGTCCACACTACAAAGCAGAAATGCCTTGGCTAACAAAAGTATTTAGTAAATAAGACTTTGGATTGCTTGAATTTTCTAATTTAGTGTAATGGCAAAAACTTCTTTTTCATTTAATCAGTTTAAAATTATCTGGGATACAGATCTGTGTTTTAAAATATACACTGGAATAATACAGTAAAGTGAACAAAGGTTAAGGCAGGTTTCATTTGATTAGAATGTTTTCAGTCAATTTTTATTATGAGCCTTTCTCACCATTTGTTCCTTCCCTCTTAAAAATTCAAACCACTAATAATTTGAACTATTTTAACTTCAAATAAGGTTTTCAATATTTAATGGCTAGGTAAAATTGTCTCATCAAAATCCAAACATATATGGTTGACATTCAAAATAAAGTTTTCTTGATTTTGCTTGTTTCATGGTGTGTTTTCTTTCTTTCTTTTTTTTTTTTTTCAGTTGTAAGATTAAGATTCATCCCCTTTCTGACCTCTAATTTCATATCGCCAAATGTAAAAGTAGAAATCAGATAGTGAAGAAGCACTGATTTAAGGAAGTTTTATAATGGTTCAATGATGAGACCTAAAAAGACAACTGGTCTCTTGTGACCATGTACAGAATCTGACAGCAGGCAGCAGGTCATAATATCCCCGATTCCAAAGTTCACTTTCAAAGAAAAAGTAAATAAATCTCTACTGAAAGTTAAAACCTCTCAAATTTGCATGCTTCTATGTGTCTTTATAAACTTGCAAGTAACACTAGATTTTGTATTTATAGAATGCTTAGTAAATCCTAAGTTCTTGTTTTAGGATAAAAGTCAACATGTAAAGATTCTTTCTAAGCCAACTACAATGAAACTAATATGCCGAAGGAACAGCCACAAAGATGAAATACCTCAATACTTCTTACTTATTAATACATGGTTTAGGGACATATCTCATGAGTTTTATAAGGATTATATTATATGTTCTTTGCACAGAGTTCGGAACATAATACTTAAAATGGCAATTATTATTGACAATGAAAATGGCACTTTTATGAAATCTCTGTTTGGGGGGTATGTTTTTCGGCAAGCTAATCCTAGCTCTCACCACATAATATGTCTGCCTTCTTATTGCCTGAATAAATAGATTATTTCCAAATAAGTTGAAAAAAAAGAGTATTCAAATATGAACCATTCATTTTATTAATCAAGTCTGCGGTCAAACATACATTTTGTACTTAAAGTCGATGAACTAGAAAGATGAAGGGAAAATAGGGAATACTTAAGCACCCCTTCCAGCCAAGGAATAGACTCAGCATGAAAGCTGACAAGAAGTAAAATCCTTTCCTTGGAGCAATGAATGACAAAGCCTTGCATGGGAATATGAAATATAAAGTTTATATCAGATGGCAAGTACCCTTTTCTCTTTCTCTGCTTAACTATTAAAAAGAAATAGTAAAATGGGATTAGAGATTTGTGGCTGTATCATCTGTAATGTAATAACATCAGCATTTTTTAACTTGATAAAAATAAATCCCTTTACAAGCAAAGAGGTTTGCAAGCAAATGTAAGCACGTACGTTGAGGCCTCAAAAAGCACTGGTCATGCCTTTCCAATGCGTTAGGTTTCACACCCATTCCCCACTATTCCTCCAACAATCTCCTGCACTGACCGTTCTCTAGTAACCTGGCTAGTCTTGAGCACACCGAGTATACACGTTTGGCTCCGATGATTTACCTGAATTGAGGTGAATTCAAAAGACATCTGTGAACACAGCAAGCAGGTTCCCAGATGCTTGAGGAGGGTTGGGACCCTTACAACACTTTTTGCCTTCAGCAAAAATGTATCTCAATATAATTATAGTAGATAGCTTTCAATATGTCATCTCTATTACAGCAGCTGTAAATTATGAAGTGAATTGCCTGTGTACAAGCATTTCTTCCGGTACAAGCAAAGTGGGAGAGCTGCACAGGGCATGATATATGTCTTTTCTTTTTTAACTGAGACCAAATGTCTAAGTCAAATTTAATTTGCCAAAACCAGTGTGTGTCCAATTCCCTTTGGTACAAAGGTGGAGGAACCAAAAAAGCCTTCAATTCTTAAAGACAGGCTTCCTGGGACCCTTAAGAGCAGGGCCTTTAATAAAAAGAGCATATATGAAAGGTACAGCACAAGCATTTTTTTAAACTTGTAGCTAAACAAGACAAAAAAGCAACCAGGTCTTTCCTCCCAGTTAAAGAAGAAGGAAAATGCACCCCAAACAAAATATTACAAGACAGTTGCTCCAGGCTTCGGAAAATCATCATATTCCTGCTGGGTGTCAGGATGGACAAGAGAAAAGTAAAACAGTTTCGTTTCCTTTTGGGCGGTAGTAAATAATATATCCAAGAACTTTATTCTAATATATACCCTGTCCCTAATATTTCAAAAGCATTCACAAATTAATTTAGATGGTTATCATCAAGAATCATTACATCTGAGGCTTTGTTATGATAACATGATCAAAAGACATTTTCTAGAGAAAAGTAAGGAGAAAATTTTAAAGACAGTACTATTCCTAAAAAATACACAATAAAACCGAGTGTTGCAGCTTGGATTTAATTTTGCTCAAACTGTAGCTTTGGTCTGCTTAGCTTTGTAAATGTGACTGTGTTTATAAGTTACTTTAATTTACTGCAGTGGTGGTGTTTGTTAATTTTATGGCAATCTAAATCTAAACAGGCTTCAGATACATTTTCATTACAGCTTCATTGCAAAATGCAGTAGAGTGAATAGCTCTCAGATTCCAATGCAGTTTATTTCTTTTAGTGAAAGGTTCAACACAATTTTCTGATGGAGCCTCTGCCTTAACATATACGTTCTTTTTATTTACTAATAAGCTTTCTGCTGCCCAGAGTGCTCATGTTCACTTTTAGGAGGAAAAATATAATTTCTGAGAAGTAATTAAAATAGTTGGGTTTTTTCTATATCTACTCCAATTCCATTCCAAATACAGTCCAACACAGGCAAATTAGAGAAAACCAGAACATACCTGAATCATTTTCCAACCCTATGTAAGTAGCATCATGATTCAAGGGCAAAGAAAAGCATGCCTGAGTCTTATACTGAAACTAGATGTGGAACATCAAACAATTTAACCTGAGTCTTATTTTCTCATCAATAAAATTAAGTGTATAATACCATCTTAGAAATGCCACCTAATGATCTCACTCAGTTTTGCTCAGCCCTTCTAGGAACTCCATTGAAAGTTCTCTTGTATCCCAAAAAAGTCCTGTTATCTCAAAGATTTGAAAAGTTAACCATCCTATGTCAAAATTCACTGATCCTACTAACTTAGAAAGTACACACAGAAAAGTTATAAAAGCCAAAGACAACTCAAGAGAATTAAATGCTGCTATGTATTTTTAAAAACAACTCAGAAACTTTGGGAGAAAATTTACAAATTAAAATTCTGAATCAACTTAGTCATTATACTTCATTCATCTGTCCATAATATTTCAGAAGTTTCATACATCTACATTTTTTTCCTTGTGGGAGTGTTAGCATGAGAAAGGAAATATTTAAATATTTTACATTAGGCTACCAAACGTATCTAGACATGAGAGTCATAATCACATTTCAAAACTCCTTTCCCAATCTTACATTTAAAACAAAGATACATAATATATGAAGAACTTGCACGTAAATGTGTATTTTTAAAGCAAAAAAAAAAAAAAAAAAGAAGAAGCCTTTGGTGACACTGACCTGACTTCACTCAACTTTCAACAGGCAGTCAAGCCATTTGGTTTCTAATACTGTATCGATCTTTCCATGTAAGGTGACTGGCACTGTTTATTCAATAAGCATGTATAGATGTATTTAACATCTATAAGCTATGCAATTAGGATTATACTACAAATTAGAACCATTTTCTACTGTTTATACTCAGGGCAACCTTTTCAAACATGACTTCTTTTGTTTATTCTCAGTTATTCATATGTCAAATCAGAAAGCTTGATTTTTATCATGTATATATACAAGATAACTTTTCCAAAATTCTAATTTGCATGTCTTCCACTAAAATTTATACACAAAAAAGATTGAGAGATATAGTGTATAGATCCCAGAAAGTCCTATTGTGGAAAAAAAAACCTTACATCAATTTATATTGCATTTTAACATAAAGCTACATAAATCTTTCTACCCTCCCTCAAAACACACTCACCTCTGGGACAGAATCCAGCATTTGCTTAATACCACCATATCCAGAATATTAGAGAAGGCGATGAAAAAAATAACATATACAACTGAAACTATACAGGGAACTGAGAAGAAAAATAATATTAAAACTAAGACATCCACATTAAACTACATTGCTTGAATTTTAAAGTACCTGTCTACACAGTGAACATTTCTGGGTGAAATGATTTACTTAGTATCTGTAAATATTCCACCAAGACAAAAAAAAAAAGGCAAAGTAAGATTGACAAAATGTTGATAATTATTTACCTGGGTAGTGAGTACCTAAGGGTTTCTTTGTTTTAAGTTGAACTCTAAAAATTAGCCATTCACAACTACTTTTGTAGACCTAAGTAACTGGCAAGTTCATAAAATTCAACTAACTATTCATATTTTGGAGGCACATTTAAATGTTTCTATGATAATGAGGGTTTTTTTTTCATTACCTTCCAGTAAGAATTCATCAACTAAGCAGAATTTTCGCCTTATACAACTGAAATAAGTTTACTGCATTTCACTGAATCTAAGACTTACTTATTTTTTCCCCTGTATTTTAATATCTTAGAAGTTTGGAAGCATTTTACAATCAATGGCATGCTACAGTTAAATTTAGATGGTGATTAACTTTTTCTTGGTAGTACAACAAACCATGATACAGCTTAAAATCAAAGATTAGATGAAATTTGGTTAAATTGCTGAGAACAGCATCTTTTAAAAATTTATATTCTATTTTTAATCAGGAATTTACCACACAATGCCTGGCATTCCCTGTCCAAGGGTACCTATAATTATCCTGGGAGTTCTTCTCAAAGAGATGGCCAGAACCTGCTTACTTTGTGAAGTTAGCTGTCCCTACAGTGTGGCACAATCAGTAAGAATCAATTCTTAGGGTTCTAGAGCTCACAGTATAGGAGGAAGATCTCACTATGCAATGCTTCCATTTAAAAGTCATTATTAATTACAGGTACGGCCACTGCATAAATGTTAATTATATAGAGCTAGAGCTTTGAGGAGCACCAAGCATTAGGTCGGAGGGGAAGGATGCCTGTAAGGTGTGGGAGTAAGGATATGCAAATGTGAGAAATGAATAAAACTACAACGAGTAGTAGATGGGCTAAAACAGGTAGTTTCACCTCCAAAATGTCAAAGGAACTTCATTTCATGATGCAACAACTCACTTGGATTTTTGCGTTGATCTTATTTGCTCTTTGTGTTAACACCTACCCCTCAGAGCCCTCAGAATTGGTTAGCACAGTCTAATAGAAGAGCAATAGAGGGTTTGTGCAGGACTATGAGAGTGGCGGCTGCTGACCTGTTCATATTTCTCCAGTTCTGTGTGATAGATTTGTCTGATCTGGGTCAATTTGGCTCTGTAATCTGAGTGTTCAATAGAGTTATCTGAAGAACCTCCAGAGGCTGCCGCGGCTGCAGCTGCTGCCGCCGATCCCCCACCTTTCTCAGGACCTGAAACCCCTTCTGCCAAAAGCATATTGTCCAGTCTCATTAGCTGGGGATCGGGAGGGTCCTCCTCCTGGGCTCCTCTGATGCTGAGACCTTCAAAGGAAGAGAAAGAGAGAGACAGAGAGAAGCGAGAAACAGGACAAACAGTGTGAGTATTTTATTTGAGAAAAATGATCAAACAATATCAGTGTAGTACAATTCACGTTAAAAGTTTAGTTCACATTATTATCAATAAGCATGAGTAGTATGAAAATTCTTTTCTAGATAATATTTACATGCATCCTAGAATTTCCAGTAACTCCCCCTTCTCAATTTATCCCAGGTTAGATCCTAAAGCTTCTCAGAATATTCTACTAACCAGCCTTCCCAGATTTAGATGATTCAAGCATAAAATGAGAAGAGGTGAAAATTTCAGAATTTTGAGAAAGGAAATAATAATTCCAAAGCTATAAACAAACCCATCAAAAAGCCGATTCTATTTTTCTGTACAATTGAAAGACTGGAACTAAAATTCTCATAGATTAATTCCAACTTACATCCAAAAATTAGAAAATAAACAGGATTAGATGGGCTTTTCCACCATGTAATTTCAGGGGAAGAAGAGAAATACATACAGTATGAGGTAATTAGCTATACTTAAAAAATGCATATTATTAAACGAATGGTGTTAGGCAATTGCCAGCAAACCATAAAACAGGACACACTAAGTACAATATTAAAAATGTACCATCGACATAGCACAGTAGTCTCAATCTAATTTTGCTTTTAAATCAAGAACTTCCTAAGTGATGCCCAGTCAGCAACCTCATCTGAGTACTATAGATCACAGCTGACAACTCATAGGTTTAATCAGGTCACATAGGCTTTCTGCCAAGATGTTTTCAACAACACAGAAGACAAAGTTTCAAAATAATTATCATGGTATAAAAAGCACTGGAGTCATGACAGCTCAAAAACAGCATTTTCATTAACGTATAACATAATCTAAAATATCCCAGACCAATTAACCTCTATAAATCTATTTAAAAGCAGTTTCCCCACACTAGTGACAAAGCGTCTTGGGGCAAGGGGGAGAAGGAAGTTGGCATCTTGTGTGTCTGTGTTTGGACTCTGTCTTTTGCGTCTGTGACCGCTGTTGTTATCCACAGTGGCGCGCGCTCTGTCTACACAGCTTACGTGACAGTGACATCTATCAGCTGCCAAGTACTCAAGCGAACGCCCGCGCTGTGATTTTACATGCTAACCTAAAACTACCAATTCTTTTAACAGATCTTCCTTGAAGACCTGAATTACACCCATAACATGACAGAGTTCTTAGTTTTCTTAACTCAAATGTACAATGTTAATTTCCTTCTCCCAAACACTTTAAAGCTGTCACACTTTCATTTAAAAATATCCATCATGATAATTCTAACATGGGAATAAAACTAACTCACAATAATTTAAAATTATCTGTTGCCTATTCAGAGGTAAATAAATAAGATGTAATAACTATAATATATCATCGCAATAAATTCATTGAGGGAATCAAAAAGTTAGGTAACTCTCCTTAGTAAAATAAAATCAGTATCACACATGCTTGACAATTAGAGGTAGATAAACATGCATTTCCCATTTCTTCTAGATCTAATATTAGAATTACCTAATATTGTTCTAGAACCGGCAAATATTGGTTATATTCTTATTTTTAATTTTACATCTTAGATTATCTTCTTTTCTAATTCACTCTGTTAGATGCTGAAATCTCATGTCTACATGTGCTGAAGCTCCACATATCACATTTTTTATGCATGTGGCGTGTAGTGAGGGGCCCATGCACAACCTCTTATCTGCACTTTGCACTGTCTTATTTCATATTATTTAATTGCAAGTTGCTTATGTTTCTCCTTTTTAAACCAAACTTGTACTCATTTTTATGTATTTGATTTCCTTTTTGTATACTAGTGCCTCTCCTAGAAATGTGATTTTTAACTTATCTTCAAGGTTTCTAGCTTTCCCCTTGAGTGTATACACTCCATCTTTTCCCTATAGACATGTGGTGCGGTTCTTTAAGAGCAAATCAACACCTCTGGTCAAAATTAGATGCTGCACAAGTGCGGCAAACAAGAGAAATGACTAACATGTCAGAAAGCTAAGTATAGGGAAAATGAAAGAAGGAAATTATTTAGAAATAAGCAGAGAAGGCACAAATAATTAGCCATCTATGGCAGTTTTATATACATCTAATGCATATATAAACCACCACCATATCAACAGAAAGCAACCTTAACTCAATAGTAGTGAATAAGAAAAAAATAATTAGAAGGGGAGACTTTCAACTGGTATATTCCTTTTACCACAAACAGTATTGACTACTTCTAAATTGACACTTTAGTGTTTGCCTCAAATAGAGGGGAAATATTGTAGTGCAATCCTGAATTTACTTTAGCAATTACATACATCAAATCTAATCACAAAAATAACTTCCTGGCAAAAAGTTCAAACTCTTTTGAATGCAAAATACTGAAAACTTTCCAATTAGGCAACATCGAAATGGATATTTATCAACACAAAGTCATTTTCATAACTATAGTTAGAGACGGGAATCAATTTTTTTCTCTAAGCATAGTAGATTATGATTATGGATCTTTAAACAGTAATACCTAGTTTGAAAATTATTTTCAGTTTGAATATTTCTATTTATTTTTTTAATGACAATCAAATTACTAATTTATTCCTTATCCTACCTACCCATTTATATGCTATTACTTAGCTTACTAACCTGCCAAATTCACACATGACTTCTAATCACTAACACTTATTCCTCTGGGCACCTATAAACATTTTAATGGAACTAAATTTGCAAAGGCCAGAATGAATTGGACTGTGTGGTTATCAAAAGATATTGCCAAATTGAAACTTGGGAAAACAGTAATTCGAAAATTGGTGATTTTTGTTTTTAACCCAAAATGTATAATGGGATATTTATAGAGATTTAGATCTAGGTTCCTTGGTTTCCACAGGATTATAAAGCTAAAAACAAGACAAAAACACAATAACCCTATTTGCAATCTACTTATAACCACAACATTCATTTCAGTATTCCTAAGATTTAGACAAATCATACAAACACAGTAAAACATTGTTTAACAATGAACTTGGCTTTGTTATAAACCCACAGTTTTTGCATATCTTTCAGCAAATCCTAATTAGCTGTCTTTCAACATGCTGTGCACCTGCCCCACAGATAATGGGAGAGAGAGCATCTGCATAGACGACTGCATTCGGAGGGCAATAAATAAATTACGGGTCAAAATTATTACAAAGCTTTCTCCGAATAAACGCATACCCTTCACAATAGTAAGCTGCAGATGTGAAAAGTACCTAAAGCCCACTCAAATGGTATGATTACGGGGCTGTGTGAGTTTAATAATCTGACTGTAATTCAGGCATTTTCAACAGCTCATTAAGGGTTCATTAATATATAGGCGAGCTTTTGAATTATAAATAAGCAGATTAGAAATCTGCACTGGCTGGATTGTACAGTGGTAGCCTGTCTAACAGAACAACACTGAAGCACAATGAAGGCTTGACCTGACAGAATGAGGTGCAAACACAGGGCACTAACTAAGATTCATGGCTCCCTCATTTCAAGGACCAAGCCCACTGAACCATTACTAACCTCTGTTCATCTCGGACTTCAAGAGTGGCCACAGACCAAGGCTACTTCAAATGTGTTCCACATAAAGACGTGAATTAAGCAGAACTAAGATCTAGCCCTATAATACTTCCCTCATCAGAGAGGACACATAATATCCATAGTAATGATAAGTTATCAATTATTTTTTTTTGTAACGAGTACATTAGTAAGACCTCCCAAGAAACAAAAAGCTATTATGGATATCTGAGTTGTTTGATTTCTTTCCCTTAATGAGCGTGCCATAAAAAAAAAAAAAAAAATCCCAAATTATTCCTTAGTTCTATGGAATCTCTGTGATATTGTTTTCTGATAGACTTATTCTTGATTCATTCAACTACTATAGACAGTCTTAGAGGAAAATGTCTTAGAAAACTCATATAAAACAAGGTCAGATCAGATATCTTCAGCAGA
>RJWH01001583.1:92821-145321 GCA_004363575.1 Solenodon paradoxus
AGGCAAATTTTGAAGACTTCCCACTTGCCAATTAGATCTTGCCTCAAGAGACAAGAAAAAGGAGTGAGCCTTGTCACTGTGGAAGTGAAGAGCAGCCAAGATGAAGGAGCAGATGGACTGTGCAATAAAAATGCAGAAAGAAGAGTTACATTTTAAGGCACTTTTTTGTTAAATGGAGCTGCATCTTGTTGGAGCGCTTGATATATAAGCACTGTCAGCCACAGAAGAAGAGAACAGGGCTGGGGCAAGATATGAAGTATGCTGTGCTTGCATGAGACAGTGGAAAAGATGAAGGGAAAAACGGGCCATGTTCTCACACATATTAGCACAAAGGGTTACCTGTGCTCTGTTCTTAAAGGAAATTATTACAACTGAGGGGAAAGGGAAGCAGCCATTTTCTTTTATCTGAAGGGATAGATGTTCAAACAAAATGTTCTATTGAGAAGATTCGTAGGATTGGTAAATATGACAACTAAATTTGAAAGGGAAAAAACTCAGCACTCTATATACAGGAAAAGCAATGAGTTTCAGAACCTAAGTGAGGGAAAGAATTATAATAACACTGGCTTTAATACCTACAGGTCTTTGTGACTAACTACTCTAGGTGGAAACCAGTGATCTAATGTGCCACCGATACGCTTTTAAATTTATCACATGCCTGGGATCTCCTCACCAGAAAATGCTAGAGGCCCACATTTGGTCTTACATCAAAAGCAATTAGTCCACTTCTGTTATGTGGATTTCCAGGATTCTTCGGCATTTGTCTGCCCAAACTCTTACTGCAAACCTTCCTATTCCCACATTTCCACATTCTGTTCCCTCTCCTTTTCTCCCTGCAGAATGAGATCGCCATGGCACTTTCATTTCCTGTCTTGTCAGTTAAGATCACTGCCATGCTGTGAACGGGTGACATTACACTGTGGCGCCTGCCCCCTCTAACATGGACGGCGTCGTGTGCGCTGCTCCACACAGCTGCTTCCCCGACACTCTACTTTATGAAAAACTAAGTCTTTCAGACTTATGATAAGTACTCCCAGGCCCAGTTCACAATACAAAATGTTTCTGCCTAAAAACAAATGTGTTCTGTCCTTTTGTCTCTCATATAGTGACTTTAACCTCTTACTTTATTATTGTTAATGGGATAATACAAAACCCTGTTAGTACTTGGATATCATTCAATTGCTTAGCCTAAAAATTCAATGTGTTCAAATTTCAATATGTATTAAGCATATACTATGTGCCAACCAGCAAGCTCTATGTTTCAAATTCTTCTCTCTCATTTGGTTTTTAAATAACTTTATACCCAGTATCCTTGTAAGAAGAGGCACCGAGTCAGACACCATTATAAGGTAGGTGCCATTATCTTTGTTTACCATGAGAAAACCAAACTTCAAAGAGATCAAGATCACATGGCCAGTGAATGCAAAAAACAATGATTCAAACACAAACTTGTCTTTCTCTAAGTCCAGGGTTCCACTATACTTCAAGTAACTAGAGAAGTAAGCTGTAATATTAGAACTTAAATTCATTTTGCATCTACAAAAGAAATGAGCTACATTACTAGAGCATGCATACACACACACACACACACACACACACACACACACACACACACACTCACTAACACACTATTGGAGAATTTAGTCAGAATAGCCTGGATTCAAATTCTGATTCTTACTTACAAGCTATGTGATTGTAGGCAAGTCCTCTAATTTCTCTGTAAAAAGAGATACTATCAAGTCAAGGAATCATTGTTTAGTTCAAAAGCTATAAAATGTGTAAAATGCCTAAATGGTCCCTAGCACATAATCATCACTTTAAAAATTAATAGCAGTATTTACTTTAAAGCATACAGAAACCTGGTTTTAATGAAACACTATTTCCCAAAGTCAAAAAAGTAGTTATAAAACTCCCTAGTTTCATCTGTGAAAAATGAAATAAAACCAAGATTCACACCATAAATATAAAAAAATACAAGTTTCACAAACATAAAACGTAATCTAAAACAAACCTGTCCTAGAATTGAAAATATGATTTCTGGTAATGTAAAATGGTAAAATCCTTTGAGGATTTTAGTATTTTAACCTGGAATTTTTAGATAACAAAATTTCTTCACCACATTATCTTGCCATTATTTTAAAACATATTTTAATGGTAGGTAGTTTTATTGATTTTTTTCCCCCTCAACATTTATAACCTCAGTTTCTGTTTTCCTCTTGTGTCCTTTCATGTTATTTTGTATCTCATATCACTTCTGGTAGCAAAAAGGCATTTCAATGCATATTGATGATGAAACACTCAGGATACTGACTCATTATTAGTAGTCCTTGGCCACATACTTCAAACAAACTCAGAAATACAGACAATCACATGAAGAAGAGCACATGGTAAGTAAACAATGTTGTTTATTTGTTCTGAAACACTGACACTTTTCATCTTGCAAACATACTCATTAACATGTTATATAACTGGTTACATTGTTTTGTTAAAAGAAGACCAAAGTTATTTGCCTTCTCAATTCATAGTATGGAAACTTTCAATAAAATATTTCATAGAGAAAATGTATGGTATTTTTAAAAAGATATATATATATATATATATATACATAGTTTTACATATATAATATGTATAATTATACATAACAAAGTTTTGGTTGGAAACTATTAATGGGAAGAAAAAGATACAATTTCAGAAAAATGGTCCTTTTTTCACTCATAATTTGTCTCAAATGAAAATTGAACTTAAAAATACCTAATATACTTAGTTACGTACTCTAAGTAATCAGTATCTCTCATGGCAGTAAGAATCCTAGTCTTATCAGATAATTAACTTCAAGCTTATCTTTATATTCACTTCCTTTGTCTTTGCTATAGTTATCTTCCTTCCCTTTTCCTCTAAATTTTTCAAAAATGAATATATAATTATAATCAGTTGACTTGATTATGAATAGCAGATACTCCCTGGTTCCCTTTTACCTCTTGCCACTTTATTGTTTTTGTAATGCCAAATTATCTTGATGCACAACCATTGCTCAAAATAGCATGCTAGTAAATACAGCATGAGGGTCATTGACATTCTCAGTATATTCCAATGTAACAGCACAGCATAAACTTTTATCTGTATTATTATAAAGGACACAGACTCAGTTTTATTGAAAAGGCTTTGTGAACCATGGCATGATTATAAGAAACATGAACTTTACTAGACTTTCCACATGATTTTGCTTTTTCAGTATGCTGGGTCTTTAATATAAATACAGCATCTAATTAATGACTGAAGATGGCTCTTATATTTTTATGTGATATCCATCTTCATGCATCCCTCTTAAGGAGCTTGTATTTTGCTGTAAGCACTGCAGATGCTTCAGTCCATGGTGAACTTAAAAAAGGATATTTGTGCTTCTCATGGTCACACCACATCCATCACTCTCTTCCATTAAAAACAGTGTAAGTGTCTAAAAAACAGGACCACCCACATGGCATGTAAAGGACAATGGCAGAAGCTTGAAAGCATTTTCCAAGCAGCAAATCATACAAATAAGACCTCTATGTTAATAATACCTTCAGTTACTTATAAAGTCAAAACAGCATATTCTTAAATACAAATTATAAAAATACCTGGTTGGCTAATAAAACAAAACATTCTACTTAAAGTTTATTGATGATTTTTTTTAATAAGCTGACTATTTTCTAGTAACCTATAAATAAGTCTAAAAAAACCTATTATATACATATATATAAACTCTTGAAGCACCTAATCTACAACAAAGATACTTTTCATAAACACTTCACTTCCCAAACCATATTCTAGATTTTGAAATCATAGACTTAATCACCCTCTCAAATTCACTACAAAGACACGTCAGAGTCAAGGTGGAATGGAAAACAATGGCAATTAAATGTATTGTTCATTAGAACAATTAAAACATTTCTTCAGAGATTTAAAAAAATTTTTTTTTTTTAGTTTAAGGATATTGAGGACATAGAGAGTAGAGATGGGCGTTTATAAGCTGGCATATAAACTATTAATGAGGAAACTGAATTTAAGGAGAATAATTGTTAAGATATTTTTGAAAAGCGCCATAACATAATTATAATCAGGTTTTTCCCCCCGTTACTTAAAGGGCAATGCTTATACATTTTTCCCTGTTGTCTACTTATGAATGAAAAAAAGTTCATTATCCAACCCACCATTCTGAAGAGGAAATACATATATATATATATTTATTAATATAAATATGACTGTAGATGTATATTAACAATGTACAGATTTCAAAATTGCCTAAGGAAACCTGATTTTGAGCTGGGTTTTTAGGTGGTAAACCACGGAAATGTCAACTTTGATTTGAGCTAACAAAAAGGAATTTAGAGGATGGATAAGCTCCAGGACCTTTGAATTAAATGAAACACCAGAACACTCCACAGAATGTCTGCAATAACAGTCTCTACAGAAAATTATGAGGAACTACATAAATCCACCCTCTTCCTCTTCACACAGGCTCATTAAAGCTGTACTGACTCTCTGGGCAGCTATAATTCTGCTGACTGATACCCTGGAATCACCCTGTCAATACCCAGTGGTGTGCTGCCTCTCCAACTATCTCTGCCCCTAATATTCCTCTCTTTGATGGGATTTGCTGACCTTTAATCTGATGCTAGTTTACTCTCATCACTGAAGTGTAAGTCGGAGAGCAATAAAACGGCAACCTCACTGATTCAAAAGGGAGAGCTAAAGCCTGCTAACTGTGAAACTAACCTTTCGTAATGGCTTGCTCTTAAAGGAGGAAGCACGAAGTAGAAGGCAGCTAAAACAAACAATGTGTAATGCTGAACACAAGATTTATTAGAATTCCTTTTGCATGGGTATTATAAGAGGACATCGGGGCTGTAAACAAGAGATACACAAATATTTGCAAGGGAGACCAAGTCCTGGTCAGAGCATTCTTCCATGCTGATACAAATCTCAACAATAGCTCTGCTGCTGAAACCCAGTAAGCTTTAGGTGAGTGAAAAAACCTGGGATGACTTCAGGTTGATGAAAACACCACCAGAGCAATAAAATCATCATTAAAAGTAAAATGTTTTCTGTGATGAGGTAAGAAAATGTAACAACTGAAAACCAAAATTCCACATTCACAATAGGTCCTAGGAAATATAAAGAACTTACGGAAATTAAAAGACTCCCAATAATTTTTAGTGTAATATTAAATGTAGGTTAGTCTGACCTCACATTTATTGTGTGCTTCCTATGTGCCAGACCTTGTTCAAGGTGCTGCATCTGTATTAACATTTAATCACCCAACAATCCTAAGAGGCAGGTACTATTACTCCGGCCACCTTAACTGCCTTGTACTGAAGCACAGCATGATTCAGTTAAAAATCATGCTCATGGTCACAGAGCTACGCGATGAGATGAGAGCCGGGATTTGAACCTGGACGGTCTAGCTCTTCAATTGAACTCCTTACCACTTTTAGTACATACCAGGTTCACGGAATCTAAAAGATAGGGTGACTGTTGACAAGAACACTCATTTCTATTTTTATTTTTGTATTTCTAAGAGTTGATTCTGGGTCACTTAAAAACATCTTGCATGCATTTGAGAACTCTCATTCTGTACAAATGGTTTCTAATATCAAATAATGGTGTTGAAGAGATAAAAAATAAAAAATCAATTATATAAATAACATCGTAGTCTTTAATTTTATATTTCTCCAAATTAGTCTCTTAAAAATTATCACCAGCTTTATTTTCCAAAAATGTTGAGCATTAGGAAGTGAGTAACTATTATCTTTAAATTTCAATAAACTATTTCACATTTTCAAACTATATTTATGAAAACAATAAATGAATTATTCTATGTTCTCAAATGGCAGCAAATCCTGTCTTTTAAATGATTTGAAATTGTCACCCAGTTATTTTATGATTGATCTCCTGGGATTTCAACTATTTGACCAAAAGCCTGAAGAGCAATAGATTAAATCACAAGTATATACAGATGAGTTTAAAATCCACTAGCGGGGTTAATTAAAGAGGACCACTTTTCACCTGCTTGTACAACAACTAAGTGTCTCCATTTTAAATTAATCTGGTAACCAAACAAAAAAGTAAGAAAGATCTAATAGATAAAATGAAAAAAGAAGGATCTTTCAGATTGCAAAACACATGAATCTACATAAAATATACACTAAATGCCAGAGCGTAAACAAAGTGGAAGTTATTGCATAACAAATCTCTTCCAATCCTCTGGAGGAAAACAGAGTGTGACAGTATTGGGTTCTAACAGGTGCACAAAGCAGAAGAATTACTTATTCATTCTACCAGAAAGAAAAAGGATAATAAAAAGCATAATTTAATTTATAATTTATGTTTACAAGTGTTATTTCGAAGAGTTACAGTCTGCTTTGCAGATTACTCGGCCTGGTTCAAGTTGACATGTTGCATCATAGAACAAGCCTGAAGGGTCTTCACAACATGTACAGTAATTAACACGTCATTAACACATTAACTAATACACATTCAACATCATCAATGTTAATAGCATAATAATTAACTTATTGTACCTAGAGCGTAGAACCCCCTGGCACTTTGCAAAATAAATTTGGAAATGCATACTTTCAAATATTTTAAAAGGTAGCTAATTCATATTGAAATATTTTCATCAATAAACATTTTTATACTGTGTGTGTTATGTGTGCATTTTTTCAAGGCAGCATATTTAGAGATACTACAATTAAATCTGTATCTGATTCAATCTGCACTGGTACAAAAATACAAAGAACAAAGACAAGCCTTACTGTGTGAAAGAACTAGTAATACATTAAAAATTTAATACTTGGCAGGTCAAATCTGGATACTCTCTGCTGAAGACAACCAATATTAATGAATCAGACTACAGAGTCATTGTCTGGTTCCCAAAGGAAACAATAATGCGAGTACAACAAATTCTTCTTGGAAAAGAAAATCCTGCAAAACTACTTAACAGAATATCACTGGTCAATGCTGTGATCATAAATATGTTAAACCTTAAATAATGTGCTTGAATATGCAAGCAAGCTAGATACAGTTTTAACTAAAAATTTGCTCTGATTATTTTAGTTTAGGTCTTTACAGTAAACATCTTTGCACAATATTTGCTTCACCGTTACTTCCTGTCATATAAGAAATTTTTTTTTTTTTGAATACAAGTGTTTTATTTCTACTTGGTAGAAGTAAAAGATATAAAGCAAGTAGGTTCTTCAAGAAACATAAGATTTGGGTTTCTCTAACATGAAGGTGACACAATTAAAAGAAGAGCAAAGAAAAGAAAATATCAGATGTGATGGTTTCATCGAGGGTCCTGTCAGATCCAGCAGATACTTTTCACAGCAGTGAAATGATAACAACAAAAAAGAGCACAAGAGGATGAGCTAAGCAAACTAAACACTTTATAGGGAGTTTACCAGATGGACTCGTTAATTACTGCTCAGTTATTAATCTTGAAATATTTTGGAAACTGTTATTAGATGTGAGACCCTGAAGCAAAAATAACTGGTTAACTGACTCAACTAACTATAAGGTCCCCACTATGTGCCAGGAATATATTCTTTTCCTTTATTTTATAATGTTCTCTTCAGCTTGATTTTTCCTAATTCTTTAAAACTCAACAAACCTCCATTCGAAGATGTATTACAAAAAAATATAGTCGTTCAGCAGATATTATTGATCATTATCAAGACTTAGTAAGTTTGGTCTCAATTAAGAAACAACAATTTCAAAAATCCAATTTCTGAATCTTAAATCAATTAACATGTTAACTACAAAAATTATTTATGTAAAATGCTGTATCACTTTAGTTTTTTATATGTAGTCAAGAAGCTCAAATAGAGTAAATGTCAGATAATGAATCTATTAATGGTCTCAAAGCAAAAAGCATTTATTGAAAATATGACATCTGGAGCACCCAAGTGGAGTAGCTAGTAATAGGTCAATTCTCTCCAAAGGAGCACAGGCCGCATATCCCTGGGTTCAAGTCCTGGGTCTGGGAAGAAACAACCAATGTGAACAACTAAATAAAAATAAATAAAATGCTTTTTATTTCTCTTTCTTCCTGCTTGCCTTCCTGCATGCCTGCTTACTTTCATTCCTACCTGGATCTTTCCTTTTTTTTTTTTTAAAAAAAAAAAAAAAAGGAAATTTATCACTATCTTCATCTTTATTTAAGTCACTTTTGTTTTGGGTTCTCTTTGAGATCCCTGGCATTACTGAAGGTAGCAGGCAAATACCAAATTAATTTGAGATCAATAAACTAGTGGAAATATTAACTACCCTCAAAAATGTGCTGAACTGAATTGTTTTCTTCCAGCTTTAAAACACTATAACACTAACCAAAAAATCTAACAAAAAACACACTTTTGAAAAGTATTTAAGCCATCTTTTAGAAAAGAATTTAAGGACTCTCACCTGGTATTCACTAAGAGTTCTCTCATACCTGGTTAGAGAAGAAGAAATTATAATTTAACCCTGAATAACAAAGTTATCTCCCTATTTAGTTCTTGGTCTATGCAAAGAACCTAAAAGCAAAATGTTCCACTTTTAGAAGTTTCCAACTATGACAATGAAAAAATTGTCAGTTATCTGATAAAATACATTTCACATTCACCACATTTCTTGGAAGATGTGTCTCTTTTTTAAAAAGTATCAAGTCATATCTGGAGGATTAGTATTACGATATAAATAATATATATAATGGAGTGTACATGACTAGGATAAGACTCACCTGCGTTCATTACCTGTCTATGTACTTTGTGCTTGTATAAAGCCACCTGCTTGCCACATTCCTAGAGGCTGCATTACAGTGTGGATGCGCCGAACCGCCAGCAGTTTATCCTGGGGTCTTCTGCACTACATACAATTATGCTGGGGTCACCTGGGTTACACAGGAAGCCTGAAGTTTTAAACTGTCATTAGAATATTGCAGCCTGATTTTAACAATACAGCAGTGCTTCTAATGATCTTAAAGGTAATTCACTATTCAGACCCCGAGCAAAAGATGCAAATGTAGCAGTGAAAGCTCCTTATTAAACACCCACAGGCTACATCTCTGTACAGTAAGTGGTCCAGGTCTTTTTAGAACATACTAATTAGATGAACAGAGAATCAGAAAAATGCAAAACCAGGTCATGCAGCAAAAATGGTGAAGTGTTAAAAGGTGGGGCGGGGGGAGGAGAAGGGGTGTGGGGAATAAAGAAAAGCATACCCAAAACTGTATCGCACCATTATTAAAAAATTACCCACAATAAGGCGAAAAAAATTAATCATGTCAGGTCACTATTTGAGTTACCTAAATTAGGGTGGCTATTACTATTAAAGTTAAGTTTTTAAGTTCATTGTCATGGATATGCCTAATTGATGATACAATGCTATGAATAATACATTAAGCAAAAGCCCAATCTAAAATTAAATTTGCCTTGGGTTATCTCCCCTTACTATAAACATTCAGAATTATTCTGGTTTATAAATGAAAGTTAATATCAAGAAAATACTTTTCAGGGGTTTTACTGTTGATAACAGTTACAAATACAGTTGCCCACCAGTATCACCACAGTCTTATATAAGACAATGTCCCGATTCTCAGTTACATCTAGATAGGTCTACACAGAGACTCGTTGAAGGCGTATCGAAATTCAAATAATGTACTGCATATGAAGTGCCTAAACAAGTTTTTATTGTTGTTGTTTTTGTAAATAAAGGTGTCCTCAACCTAATTCTAATTTTGTAGGAATTGCAGAGAGAAGAGTCTAGTACTATGTTCTGGCTGGGAGGCACTGAACTAGTCATCAGCTGACCAAAGAGCTGTTAAGACACTATCAACTCTATTTTGAAGCTTTAAAATTTGTGCTTTGTTTCTCTCTCTCCACATACCTGCTGACAATGCCAACATGTGTACACTCTTTCCATCTAAAGAACAGAAGACACATAGTAAGGGAAAAAATAAACTAGGCACATAACATAAAGGGCTGTTATCTTGCAAGCTTTTTGGGAAACAGCATTGCTTCTTTGGAAGTACTTTGTTTCACCTAGCAACCTTCCTTTCAACATGATACATATTTATTTTATTAAATAACATTGGAGAAAAATACTCTTTAATGATACACAAGGTGGTTTTTGTTTGCTTTTTAGGGGGTGCCAAATAGTTCTAAACGCACTCGATTTTATTTTAGTACTTGTGTATTCTTTAAAAAGATTTAACGTTTTACATAAATGTAAGCATCTACTTTGAACAATGAAAGCATATTTTTTAAAAAGTAAATATTATAAACAAATTTAATATTCAATGATTATGATACAATGATATGATTCATGCCCAGAATGAAGGTGTTAATCAACCCACTACAACTTATGAAACAGAGCACTAAGGGTATTGGAGGGCAAAGACTTGGATCCTCATTTCTTATCTGCTATACTATTTGATACAAGTCACCATCTCTATCTATGAAATGAGAGAACTGAGGTGGATGCTCTAGTGAATCCCTTCCCTCCACAAGTTCAGAACTTAGTATAATGATATTATGACTATAAACTGTAAGTGGCCCAGATTATGAAATGAGTCCTAAAATTCAAAGGTCCTCCAACTTACTGTTTACTCTATAAAACAAATCTGAATCATTGCACTCAATACTCTGAAACTTCAGCTGTATTACATTCTAAAGAAGATTATGAAAGTTTCCAGAGGAAGTTGTTCTTCTCCCAGCATCAAGCTGTGCCAGAGAAGGGGGTAGAGGTAGGGAAAAGTGGTGGAAGGGGGCCCTTATTGGTGGGAACAATAACGCCCAACTGATAAATTTTATTCTAAAAATGCAAAACAATGCCTGAGGACCTGAAATTTATCTTCCCTGACTACAGGTCCAGTTCCACAAAACTATATTGCAAGAAGGAAACTTCTGATCTACTCCATCGCAGTTGATGTTAAACTCAAGTTACAGCTCCTGTATATAAGCCATTATAGTTAAAAGGCTGTGTCTGTTTAGGATGTATTTTGTAATGCAATACGTAGTTCTTCATAGAATGATCACCATCTGTAAGTGAATGATACTTGAAAAAGTCACATAAATCTCAATTATCTTTAAAACTACTAAATAAGTATATTTTAAATTGTACTTAAAGCATCGGTTCCTTAGTTAGGGTTTAGGATAAAGCTGGCTAATGGTAAATACAGTCATATATTTTAAGATCTTTATAGGATGATATGCAAATAATCATTTCAATCATGTTCAATTCATAGTAAACAAGCACTTGTATAGAAAACACCTGTAAATTTGATGTTTCTTACTTCAACTCTAGATTTTTAAATCAGAGACATGGAAATAGCAGTTTTTTCCCAACAGAAACTAGAAGTACAATAAATTTCAGTAGGTAGTTTTTCTAAGACATGTGAATACATTTTGTTAGCATATATGACATTTTGGAGTGGCTTAGGACTCTAATTTGTTAAAGAGGATTCAAATATTTTAAGCCAAAATTCTAAGTAACATTTGCCAGATAGAGGTCGTAGTGATAATCTCAGAACCTAGAAAAGGCTTCATCAATTCATACTGCTAAAAAAGCAAGATAACAGGCTTCTGCTCTTTGTTTTTTAACAATACTTTGATCATTTACCATTCCAAAGTGTACTCACTTTTTTCCCGGTACTCTTCATAAAGTCTCAAGTATGATTAGATGGTGTAACAAGCAAAATATCTTATGAATTTTTTTGCCCTCAAGAAACTATTCTAAATGAATTAGTCTTCTATAAATTAATGAATTCATATTTTAAGATGAATTTGCAAAATGTTCCATCATTCCAATGCTAATTTGCAACATAGTGAAAAATATTAGCCTACTAGGAAAAAAAAATTCTAATGGGAATGAACGTCATGTTTATACAGGAAAAAAAGGACATGTGAATATAAAGCCCATATGTACTGGTTTTGATAAGACACTGCACTTAAGTGATTTTACTATGCATATTATTTCAAATATTCAATAGCATTTAGATATACATTTAACTACTGACATCTTTCAAACAAAGAATAAATTTTTAAAATCACTTTAAATTACATGCAATTTCTTGAAATCAATTATAGATGAACAGGAAAGGAAACAGTTAATATACTAATTACAGTAATTAAGAGTTGCCAGTTTAATTATAGCTGGGGATATGAAATGCTCTAACATTTGTTAGCGTGTAAAAAATAAACCTTTAATGCAGAGACTTTGTGCACAAACATCTCATGGAGACCTCCTCTGCTTCACTCTGTGCTTCTCTGCTGACACAACAGCAATGGGTTCAGATTGAAGGACTTGTCAGCAATCAGGCAGGAGGAGGCTAATTAGCTTGCAGGTTAATGAGTGTGATGGCTCTTGACAGCATTTTGTTACAGCCTCTTCTGTATTTAAACAATAAATGATTACTTATATACAGTTGAGACATTCTAACCATAATAGCCAAGCACACATTTATTTTACAAGTATAAAATCAGTTCCTTTGTTTCTAAATCAAAAATATAAAATTTGCTTTGGTTGGATCTCTGTCATAATATACTGGAAAGGAAAATGTGCATTTTTTAAAAAAGGTAAGAATGCACTTTAGAGAGAGGTACACCCTTTTGAATTGAAGCTTTCCACTGAAAGGATAGCTTAAGCTGACATAAATGGGCTGCTAAACATAACTTAAATACGGCAGCTTTTCGGTAATGTGCAGCAACTTTCCTAAAAAATGTTCAAGGAATATTTCTGTCTTAATTCTTTATTCGACGTTTCTCTGTGAGTGAAGTAGGTATATAAAGGCACACACAGAGGAATCTTTCTGCTTACCTTGTCGGTTACTAGGGATTTGAAAACAGGTGGTGAATTAAGGAAATAGCTCTATTGAGAGATTAACCCATTTCATCAGCCAGTGGAGAAGGAAATAAGAACATTTTACAGCATTTCTATAATCCATATATTTAGAGGTAACAGAAATGCCTTAATAAAAGCGCTAAGGAAAGGAAATGAGTGAGTACATTGCAGCATTTTGATTTACTTTGTAAGTAGCTAATATTAAAATCTAAGTAGTTTGAATTTTACTTACATGAGAGGAAAATGATATGTGTCCAGGAAACCCTTATCTGAGAATTAAACTGAACTTTAGTTGCATAATATCGAGGGAAGGTTATTTCAATTTAATATTCAGTGTTCCCTAGAAATTTGAACACAGACATGGAAGAAACACACCTGCTGAGATTCACACTGCTTTCTAAATTATTTTGCACACATGAAAATACTATTTGTGTACCTTCTCACTATTATATGATGAACATTAGAATAAAAATAGAAAAGTAATAAAAATTTCAAATATGCACCTTTCTAATGCTCTTTTTTGTTTAAGAATAAAAAGTATTATATCCATCACCATTATGGTAGCCAATAAATAACTGTACATCAAAAAGCTTTAGGAGATGTGGGCAGATTTAGTGGAGGAAAAAGAAGCTTGTGTAAAAACCAAAATAGTTTCTGGTAGAGTTAAAAGCTCCAGGTTCTGTAAGTGCCTATTATTTCCAAGAGACAGAAAATATAATGGGAAGTCAAATTCTGTGGTTAGTTTGTGATTTTCCCTTAGTTATTTTGAATAACAAATCCTTAGAAAAAAGTACTTATATTTTCACCCTATCAACTGCGTGCTATTTACACATCAGAATTCTCTGTCATTATAAACAGTATATGAAAATATTTATCTGTATTATTAAATAATATTCTTAAATAGCACAAAACTCTTGGTATACTGTTACACGTTTATAGACAGGTCTCATCACACATACAGGAAGCCTGGTATATTTTTTATATTTTATACTCCTCAACTTGTTAACATAGATCCTTATGCTCCAAAGGTCATAATGCCGGGCTGAATCCAGGCAGGTATGTAAACAACTTTTCCTAAATTCTAACCCAATTATAGTTTAGAGAATCAAAAGTCTTCTCCATATTCTAAGAGTAATCCCAACTAATGACTTGAGGGGAAAGTGATACCTTGCCCAAATCACAACCTATTCTGTTTAAATGAGAATATTGCTCAGTCTGAAAAATTATTTATAGAGATTTTTTACTACCCTTGTATACTGCAGTGTTATTTCCTTTCCCAAACACTAGCAAAGTCCATTTTCACAACTGCTATAAAGCGGCATGTTCACAGCTAGTAAAACAACTCAATAAATAGCCTCACGAAGCTATAGCTGTCTCATATCCTTTCCTCAATAAAAACAGAGGTGAACTGCTTATTTTCAGCAGCACACTATAAGAAGACAGAAGCATTATGACTGCTCATACATTCTGACTATCATTTGCCACAAGCTATATCTGTCAGCATTAAATAAAGCTGCATTATAAATGTAAACAAAACACCCACATCTACAAAATGAGCTGTCCGCCATGGCTGTAGGCATGAATTGAACCCTCTTATTGACTCAGGTTGCTCTTTTTATTTATTCTTCTACAAAGACAAGCATTTACTTTACCCTACAAGCATACTAGGGTTCCACAAAGGCAACTAGTCTTGTGCTAGAGCCAAAAAGGTACATGTTGACAAATGCATATCTTAATAGAAATATTATGTAGGTAAACAACGACCAATTGTTAAAAAGTTGATTTATTTTAAAAGGTTATCCTAGATCAAAACACTAAATCACAAATAATCTGTGAACCCAGTCCTCTAAATATGCATTTATGAACTGTAAGAATTAATTTACCGGCAAAAACAATGTAACTTTAATTTCAAATATCTAATGAAATGAATGGGGTGAAGGATGCCCACAAAATTGTCCCACCATCCTTGGGTGCTCATTGATGAAGTAGGGAGTAAAATATTCATGGAATTCATTTAGGCAGGGCATACACTTAACCAAGTTAATAACAAAAAGAACCAACTTCTGAGGAAAAAAGAACATATCATTACTCAAATGACTTCTGTACTTCTCTCCGGGTATTTTATGCTTATTGCAACTTATAGAGTCATCGTGAACAAAGACTCAACGGGTAATAAAAGAGTAACAAAGAAAAGGGTAGTAGTAAGTTTGTAAGCTCAAAAACATTTTGCCAATTTATTTTTTTTTTTTAATTTTGTGGAATTGAGATCATTCTGAACTTAAACAAGTTGATATTCTCACTTACAATGTTGAAAAAAGGCCAGGAGACATTTCTCTTTATTTTTGTTCCCTGATAAGAATATGATACTAGGGAAGTGGACATCTGAATTAAAGATATACTTAATCACTAGGAGTGAAGATAGCTAGACCCTATTAATATTCCAACAGGTACGTTGCACATCAAGATTTTAGTCTATTTCAAGACTTATTTTGAAAAGGGTCATCATCATGCCAAATCATGACAAATGAAGGTTTGTTTGGAACACATACACTGCAGACAGACCCAGAGCATACACTAACATTCATGCAGCATAGCAAAAATGAAAGATCATTCTTTTCAAATAACCACAGAGGCTCTTCTGTGTACTTGATAATGATTTCTCAATTAGTTTTCTCCACTAAATTGAGTGACTGTTTAGGCCTCATATAGACAGAACGATTGAAGTATACTAAATACAAGCCTAGGTAACCAGAGACCACTGGACAGATTTCCTAATGACAGAAATCTGAGTTTATGCAGAGATTGAAGAAAGCTCTTTGGAGTCCAAGAGCTCACCTGTTGAACTATCTGAGAGTAACTGAGAGGTCTAAAAGTGAATGCTTTTGTCCCTAAATACAAAGTAGTAACCAGATTAAAGACTAGATTTTAAAAGTAAGAAGCAAAATGCAGTGGTTAAAATATTAACACATACTGTCACAGCTTATTCTTATATAGCATATCATCCCCTATGGAAGGAAAAGCATAAATTTCCTTTGTTTCTTACTATTCCATCGATGGATATTAATTATTACTGCCTTTCCTTTTTAAGATAAGCTTGTTAACAAGAACTATGGGACTGCTTACAGCTGCTATCCATACTGGGGTAGGTTGCATCATTGTTGATGATGTTTACAGAAAAAAGGGAAATCAGTATAAAGAAATAGTATGGAGTAATTAATGTATTGTAGTGTAGTAATTTTCACTTTCCACCTCTATTTAAATAAAATAAAGCTCAGTAATGCCAGCGTAAATCAGGGGGAGCCACAGGGGAGCACAGCAAGGCAAAGACATTAAAGCCAAACCAAAGCCCTTCTTCACCCAAGCTACTATTATTATTACTTGTGCAAAGCAAATATTCAGCCTCCAACCCTAAATCATTTCAATTCCTATTTCCAAGTATAATTTAATCTTTTTCAGCGACACTTGATGCTTACTTCATCACAGCATAATGACAGATTAAAAAGTTGTTGAATTAAATATTAAAGAGGACTTCAGGCAGTTCTGCATTTTTAAGGAATAACACAGATTGGGGATGAAATGAGAAGCCCAAATGCATATTTTATACCAAAAGGAAAGAATACATATATTTTTCCTTCAGGCCACCTACTTTGTAATAAAACACAGGGCAGGTTTTTATTTAGTGGATAAAAATGTGAAATAGTATTATAAGCTTCATATCACTATAATCTGGCATCACACAATGATGTCAAAGTAAGAATATAATTTGAGGGGTATCTTATTTAAATATTTGAAAAATAAGTATATTTGTAATTTATCACTTTTGCATTCCGATTTTTAAAATTAAATTATTTGTGGAAATTTATCTCAGAGATTAAAAACCTCACAGAAAATGGCATAGCTAACAAACCATTATGTATATGATTTTATGATACAAACTGTTTTGAGTGGGTGAGAAAATAAAAAAAGGTGAGCTATATTGGTAAATACTATTCTGGTTAAACAATGCTGTTGGATTGCTTAGCATAATTTTGGCAGCTACCATTAGATTTAGGTAAAATTAAAGCTGAAATGTACATAATACAGCATGATAGCACTTGAACTCTGAAGTGAATGGATGCTCAGTAATATTTATACTTAGGATATATACAGATGATAATACACAGTTCCAAGGCTCATGGATCACTAAGTTTGGTATATGTTTTAAATTTTGTTGCTTTTAAGAATAGAGAGCTTCCCCCCGCCAAGCCCACCTAAAAAAGAGAACTCTTAAATTCTAGTTTCATTGTGAATTCAAGCAATTCAATGGGGAGGAAAACAAGATCTCTATTAACATTTTATAGTTTGTGTAGCACTAAATTGCAGTCTCCTGCATATACACACATTTTACTCGAATGTCAAGAATAGTAACTTTCCTTTCCGCATTTCTGTTTTTCTTATGTGATCCAATACTGTCATCACTTGATTGAACCACATGAAACTGCCATTTTTTAAAGTCAAAAATAGTCAGATAGCAGCAATTTCAAGATTCAATATACATTTTAGAAAGCTGTCTATATGTTTCCTCTTAAGAAAAGAAAAAAATTATTAGGGATTTTAAAAATAAGTTCTATATTGAGGGATCAACATTTTCTTTAGAGGCCAAGGAAGCAAATAATATTTGTTTTAAAAAGCAATTCATTTTGAGAACAGGTTCATAGTACAAATGTCAGGAGAGTATAAAACATTTCTTAATACTTTTAATCTACCCGCTGAAAGAAAGGAAATAATAAAGGAACTACACCTGATGTCCAAAGTATGACTTTGGCTAGGATAGAGCTAAATGTCCTCATGGCAGGCAACCTACTCATGACTTTGAAAGGAGTGACCTAATTCCTTTTGGAAAAATTTTCACTGTGGCTACTCTTGGCTGGATGTGACAAAATTTACTCGCGAATGCTGCACACACAAGCTTTTCTTTAAAGAAAAGTACAAAATATGATTACAGAATGGTTTTGTAAATCTAAGAAGGGGGCAAGGTTTTTCAAAATAATCTTTTATTCATCTTTTCAAATTTCAGTACTGTGTTGTTCTACAGGCATGGATATTTAGCAAGACAATTCTTGCAAGCTTACAATTCTAGTCCACACAACTAGATGCATGAATTACACTGTAGAAAAACGACACAATAATCTTTACTGAATGAAACCTTTAAAAGTGCAAAAAGGATAGAGAAAGCACATTCATCCTTCCTACCATCTTCATACTTGTTGACTAGAGCCTAGTCACTGGGGAAAGAGGTGGGGAGGGGGATAGATAGTAGTGACAAGAAGAGCAATTCTCCTAAGGATTCCACGTTTAAATCCAGGAAAGAGCAATAATCTTAATTTTCTAGAATGTTTTCCATACCACAAAGAGGTAATAATTTCCCATTACCTAGGACATAGTAGGTACTCAACAATTGTTTGTAGAATTAAATTCCCTGAGGAATCCACTATGGAATTCCGTCTCCCACTGAAAAACAGCCATTAAACCAGAATGCTTCAGAGCCAATTATGGTGGGAAACCTCCCAGAAGAGGTTTCATATTTACGGTCAGAGTTTAGAGAATTCCTTTTTTTTTCCTTAACCTCCATTTTCCCAGAGTGTCCCTGTTTTGTAGCGGATTTGGAAATGTTTCCTACGGGTCGAAGATGTTCCAGGATGATTCCCGCCTCGTTTGGGATACCCTGGTTGGCAGCAGCACTGCTATTTGAAGTCAGGAAAATCAGCCTTCAAGGGCTTGGGACTTAAGTTTCGGATTTGGATTGGAAAGGCTAAACTCTTAGGATAGTTTCCAAGCGGTAGCGACCCAAGGTCACAAGGGCGGCTGCGGAGCGCAGGGCAGGAAGCGCTGGCCTCCGCGGCAGCCGCCCGCCCCGGCCGGCCACCACCTCGGGGCGTAGCCCAGACGCCTCCGGCCGCCGCGCCGGTCTACCCCGCGGCTCGTGGGGCGCGCCCATTGTTCTCCCCGCCGCGCGGCAGCCGCCCGCGGGTCGGCAGCGATCTTGCTCCCCCTCCTGCGGCCGCGCCGGGAGGCCCCGCGGCCCGGGCCGCTCCCCGCCGCGGCGGCCCCCGCCCCTCTGGCTGACAGCGAATTCTCACCGCCCACACTGCATAATTAATGCAAATGGAGCAGCCTCCGTGTCACGAGCGGCTCTTCGGGTTTACTTTTGTGCGACACTTACACAGGAATATTAACTAGAGAAAGAAGCATCACAACAGGGGTGGCAAATCAGCCTGTCAGGGACTCATTCCAAATGCCATGGAAAGCGAGCGGCTTCAAGATTGTTTCCTCAAGGTGATTGAGAACAAAAATTACTGAGGAAAGAAAACTCGGGCATAAACTGAGCTCCCACACACCCATTATTTATCTCCAGATTCCGTAAGAACGAGATTTTAAAACACATCTTTAATGAAAAACTCCGGGCTTGCAAAGAGTGAGGCTGCTGAATGCTGAACGCAGAGCCGAGCGAGACTTTGTTCGTCCGGTGTGCATGCAAATCCGCACCAACTCAGACGCCCCTCGACAACCCACAGCCAGGGAGGAAGAGGCCTGGACCAAGAGACGGCACTCCAAGGGTCAGTCACTCCGAGAAAGCATGGGCAATCGTGAGCGCCGCCACCTTAACTGAAGTTAAGGCAGATGTCCCTGGGGATGCTCTTAGGCTTCAATAAGCGGCCTGATTTATATTACTGCTCTTTCACCTCCAAGCAAAGTACCTTACGAATATTTCATTGTAATGTGTGATCGCTTTTTCTTTTCAAAACTTACCGTGGGAGAAAATAGCTAAAAAGTAAAAAGAGTAAACTTGCAAAAAAGCACATTTAAAACCAAAAGATATCTCTTTAAAATTTTGTTCTAATCATCCAGGGTATTCCAAGTTGTATATATACTCTTTTCAAAGTCAGAGGTGTGACTTAACCTTATCTTATGCTGCCTGACCTAAATTAATGTGAAATTCTGCTATACTTTTTAGACTAACACAAAGGCCTACAACAAATTTTATTTTTAAAACTTAGAAATTTACATTTCAAATGTACACATTTGGTTATTCATTGAAACTTAAACAAACCATAAATTCATGAAAAAGTCACCCACTGCCTTAAGGCTCTACGTGTTTTTATATTGGTAAAGTAATCAAATCTCAACTTTCTTAATATTTAGTTTTTATACAACATAGGAGAGGAAAACACAGGCCCCCAAAATCTTTCAGCAAGAGACAATATCCTTGCTACAAGGCTCAAGTGTTAGCTCTTATTGAGAAACAACAACAAATTGGAATATCAATCTTAAAATTTCCAAATAAAGCCATCCGGTGAGTGTTTCTGTAAAGCATGCATGACACCTCTTCTCTCCTCAAAGAGTGACTTCAACCTAAAAGTTCTCAAAAAGTTCCTCCATACAAGGAATCAATTGTAGGTCACCTAATACAGATTTGTCTATAAAATGATTGAGAATGAAATCCACCTGCATGTCTTTTCTGGCTTAATTAAGGATATGTTCTATGCTGAAAATAATACCTTTATCCATTCAATATACTACATGACATAAGGGATCAAAATGGACATGCTGATCAAAAGGTTGACTTTAGATAGGAAGCAGCCCATTAGACCATCATTACAAATTAAAGGTATTATATTCAAGTCATTTTTAATCTCTTAAAAATGAATTACCCTTCTCTGCACATTAAATCATTTTTCTCCACATAAGTTAACATTTCTTTTATGTCAAAATGCACATATTATTTCATTATGCTTCAGTTCTTTTACAAGAGGTGGTAGAGGTATTACTCTCAAATGTAAGACAGTGTTCTCAAGTTTGGTCTCCTCTCTTTACATGCTATAACCAACTTATTACACATTGAAATAATAGCTCCTGCATTTAAAAAATGAGCATTCACAAACTGATTATCTTATTGTCAGAATATCTCATTTTACTGCACTAAAATTCATGTGGCATTCTGCAGTTAGTAATTTCTATATTAACAAATGATGTCTTATGTCCAGTTACTGTTTGGTAAATATAAGAAAAATTCAATTATTTTTTAATAATAACTAAATTAGCCTATAAATTCTGGAACTTTTTTACTTATCAAGATAAAATATCATGTATTAAAATATCAATTTTTGATGTTTTTAAAGGACACCAAATTTAAGATCAGTAGAATTAAGAATAAACAGAAAAGACCCTTGAGATACTGATGTGAAACATGCAGCTCATTGATTTTGTTCTTGATATTATGCTATTAAACATGGCGAACATGCTGACCTTGTGTGCAAAGGCAGAATTGTGCAAATGCAACAGAAAGTTAAAAAACACTTCCAAATGACTGTTTAAAACTGTAGGCTACAAAACCTTAAAATATAGACAAGCATTCCATAGTTTATTTAAAATTGGCAACCACAATTTAACAAGCTATTCTAACAAATGATTAGCATAGCATGTGCTTTTCTTTAGCCATCAATTATGACACAGGGTAATGCAGGGCACAACTTAAGTGTCAAATTACAATATGCTATACAAAACCACTTTGCAACACAGCTTTCTGTTTGCTTAGCAATTCTACAGAGCACACTGCTTTTCATGAAAGGAATTGGTCAGAATGGTTTATAAGAATTACCACAAATGTTTACATATTTATATTATAAAGAATTAGCTGACAGTTTCATAAAATTTCTCTTTAACATTCAGTAAAATGGTTGAGTTATCTTCTGTTGGTTTAACACTGTGCATACAACCAAAATGGTCTGGGTCTTTTTCTTTTTAAAGTAAGAGTCACCCATGGTATGTGATAAAACTAGAACTGTGCTTTTTCAAAACCAAAGTATGAAAAGTCATTTCACTAATTTGTCCACTAAGAAAATTTTAAACTTTTATTATTTGAATTGCTGGTAAAATGAAAATCTAAAATTAGTAAACTCTGTAATAATTCTGAAGTGCCACACATATCTTCCTAATCACCACGAAACAAACAGATTTAAATATAAATAAACTAGTAGAATTTCAGAAATATGATTCAGGTTGTAATTTTCACATGGCAAATGGCTGTTTCAAATACTTGATCTATCAGTGGTAAAAATGAGTAAAGGTTATTTGTCTTAATTGTAGGACCATCCATTAATTCATAAACCTCTTATGTGAATAAATACTTAATGAGAAAAGGGAAAAAATACACAAAACAGTTTTTATGCTGTTTTTTCCCTTCTGCTGCTGTCCTTTCTCCTGCATTTGCCTAAAGGCTCTCAGTAAATTACACTCCCAGTAAATGACTGTAATTTACCCGTTGAATTCCCTTGTTCAGGAAAAGCACAAAAACACATTCCAGCATTTCCACAGCTCAAATTTACCATTCGGGATGTCAAGAACAATCCATGGGCAGTAATTTGAAACTGTTTGAACCTTCAAATGAGGGAAATTAGAAATGTTTTGAGAGCTAAGATTTTCAGTGAGGAGATAAAAACCTGATAAAAAATCTCTAAGTGATCTGCTTTTCTTCCCCCTCCCATATTGGAGGCAGAGTCCTAAATAAACTGTTCCACAGTGGGATTTGAGACGGTGCTGTAGAATATAGTATTAATAATATAAGTCAAACTTACATCTACTAGGTTAATTTTTAATGATAAGACACACATCAATGTCACCTTAACGTTAAAAACATAGATACTGCTATGCACTGTTCTATTACAACTATCTCCCTATGCACTATCTTCCTGACCCTCACTCAAAAGTAACTTCCTCTGGTTCAACTCAATATAAACAAAGTTATAAAGACTCAGGGTCCCCAAATAGCTAGCAGCGCTGCTAAAATTATTTGTATAAACAAGACTTTCTATTATGTTTCAGTACAGAGAAAAACCACCCACAAAGAAATGTAAACATTTGCAAGGGCCATATTTGAATTGTATTACTTAATATTTGTGTTACTATGTAACACAGGCCAACACACAGAATAAACCAGCAAAATCCCCAATGCAAACGCTTCCTTACTCTATGAGACACACACCCACACACGCACACACCATAGAGTTAAGAACACTGAACAACCAAAACAGCCTATTTCACTCAGTCTAAAGGCAGGTTTTCATATGGCAAAATGGTTATAAATCCTCATTATCCTAAATAAAATTACAGCACTTTAAACATTTCCAGGGAGAACATTCTCTCTTCTAAACAACTACCTTAGCGAGTAATAGGAAGCAATATGGCTGCACTTGTGTCACAGTTGGAAGCCTTTTTAAACTGTCGCCCTGCTAGCAAACCGATTCCGCATATTAAAATGAATGTGTTGCTTATTTCAAGGGAAAAAAATCATTTATAAAATCAAGACCATTATTAGGATATTGTGATTTACTTCCTCTTTTCAAGTGAACTGAAAGTAAAGAAGGCAATGATCTACATGCTGTTCAAACTTCACTGTCCATCAGGTCACAGAAGAAAAGGCATTTTTGAAAAATCAGGCTTCGCATATTTAACATTTAATAACCAAAACAATCTATTTCACCAAATATTTCTGATCACAAATTATACAGGAAAAGAAAAACATTAATTTCCTTTTCTTAGTATAAAAGGTGATCCCTTTACAAGTGTCTCCAATTAAATTATATAAACTGGTTTTTTTTTAAGTGCCTTGTATATATTTCTATCTACTTTGGGCTACCTAACAAGTACATCTTTCCCCCAGTAGTTGTGTTAGTATCAAGGGATACCCTTACTATTATAACTTATAGAGTAACTGTAACAGATTAATAGTTTATGTAAGTTTAATATCAAACCTAAGCTGAAAATGTGAGCCCAACATCCTATTGTGCCCTGAAGTTCAAAGAGAAAAATGAAAGATAAGCATTACCATTCCCTGGACAATGAAGATGCTTTGCTCATACTCAAATCCATATGTGATTGTGAGAAATATATTAGAACTTAAATAACTTCTCTACATGCTTTTTAATCTAGGTATACAATGGTTGTAAGATTTTTAAATTCCATACAGATGACAGAAGAAGCTATGTGTTTCCAAACAGGGACCCATGAATATCTCACCAGGGATTTGTTGGGCAGTGCTGCTCTCTATTGAGTGGTTGCCTTGCTTGTTTTTTAAAATACCCCTTGTTGATTCTTAAGCATTAACTTAGTTAGCATTTAATATGAATGATTTAAGTTTTTATAATCTCTGCTTTAAAAAAAAAAAAAAACTTTTGGAGTTTGTATTCAATTAAACAGATATTTCCTGCACACTGTGTACTCCCGTGCTTAGCTGGGAAAAGCAACTCATAATAGAGTAATTAACTTCTAAACCAAGACACTATAGGTTCTGCTGCTGCTCTTGATTGAAATTTTCTCAGTTAATTTCTAGACAATTACATTACCTATTTCATAATTATAAATCTGGATGAACTGTTTCTAAAAGTTGTATCATGCTTCATGCCAACAGAACCTATGAATGCATAAAAGCTCCTGTTTCTAATGTCACTGCTAGGAAGCCAAAAACAATTATACTCATTTGAGTTATAGCAACCAATAAACTTAGATAATCACCATGTGCAACACAACATTCTGGCACTTGAACTTAAAAGTCTTGTAGACAACTATAGATTGCTTCTAATGCAGAGCACTCTTGTCCTACCCAAGGCTGCCAACAGAAATGCCAAAGCTGCTGAACGCAGCGCATGCTAGCGATGCTGTCAGTAAACGGCACATTCACACAGCCCCCAATCCTCTCTTCCCAGGCATGGTCTTCTCCAGCTGCAGCTTAATTTCCTGTGACTTGCCTAATTACTGTAATTAAGGATTAATTGCCATTAATTATTCACACATAAGCTCATCGCAAATCATGGGGTAAATGTCTTATGAAAGCTGCCATACAAGCCATGTATAAACACACTGGGATGCTTCAGGCAGGCGAATCTATCACTCAGCCCTCAAGCAAATCTTTGTGCTTCTCTTACAAAAACAGCTATAACTCTCAGAAACTCGACAGTCCTTTCAGGTAAGCATTAGGTTACAAAGCATGTTTTCCTGTGGAAGCCACAACGGTTTTATTAGTACTATAAATGCTGTTTTATCTTTCCAACTGCTATTTTTATGTTTCCATTTTTATTCTACAGTGCTCAGTTTAGGACAACCACTTGCTTCAAGGAGGAATGCTTGCAATTGCTACTTTCCCCCATCACAGTTTGAAATAGTTCCATGTGCTTTATAATATATGACCATGCAACTGGGATCAGTTTCCCCTCCCTCCAAGAAGTCAATGGATTGGTTGCACAACTAGGATGGAAACCATATGATTTTCAAAAGTCACAATTACTTTTCCTAGTGAAGAAAGTCACAGCACATATTTAGTCACTGCTAGAATGTTCCTTGTAAGGTGGCTACCAGTTCATCCACGAAAGTACCACTGACAAAACTGACTGAAAAAGACGAGCAAACAAAATATGGATTACTTTTCTATTAGTTGGCTTCCCTGTTTTCATGACAGCATCTGGCATTTTCACAATTACAAAATATAGACATCATTCCTTTGTAAAAGCTAGAAAAGAAACTGGTTTTTTCCAAGTCTTTAAACAGACCCTGAGCTGATATGGGAAATCCAATTCTTATTCTAGAAATTATATTCCTAACATTTCTTTCCAGTTATATGGGGTTTACCATGTTTGAATGGTTTAAAACAGAAGAATTCATTTTAACAACAGAATAAACTATTGTATATGTTAAAAGACTTAAACTACATCAACACTATGTATTACCACTGCCCTAGGAAATTTAGTAAGCAGAATGTTGTTCTAATTGTTATGTTAGTTCCTTCTGCAGCAAATTAATGCATGAAACATTTTCATTTCAGTACATGTTTGTATGTCTGAGTAAAACATTTATGTTAATGGACCTTCTGGCAGATTTCTAATGTTTCAAAGACTAGAACAGTGACTTTTCAAATACATCACTTAAGAGGTCTCTCCCCCATTTTTTGAGTACTTGAAATAAGGGCACATAGTAGCTAAAGTAATTTATTTTAAAGTCTAAATTTAAAATCAAGTGCTTGAATAATTGCAGACTATATCGACATTCAAGAAAAATATTAACTTAATTTACGGGACCACTGGCTAGATCCCAAATGAAAAAAGCTAAATATATACCTTCTAATGAGAGAAAATATATTCAAATCACAATTTCAAACAATTAAGAAAAATATATACCTCGTCAGTCTTTGGTTCTTACAGATTAAAGGGTATGAATAATTTCTGTAGTGATCAGAGAGTATGTTTCCACTATCAACCAAAACCTTCTTTACAAATACCCAATTACCCACCTGAAGAATGGAATCAATGCTAGAGACCAGAAAGCTTAGACCATAACACTGGAGAAGCCCAGTTCTTGTGTATTTCACTTCCATTACTATTGAAGGTAGTAAGAGTCAGAGTCTAACACTCCTCAGCTGAGACACAAATGTAGAGATTAAGGTTTCTAAGGACTTATACTTGTTCTCTGGTATTTCTACTCAAATAACCAAAAACTATGCCCACTACAGAAAAATTCACGAAAAATTGATTTTGGTAGTAATATATAATTTATTGCCAGTGAAAATGATATAAAATTGAATTTAAACAGCATTCAAGTTTTATCATTTTTTTTTAATTTATCTAAAGTTCAATACTTTAACTTATCTGCCATTTTACCAATTGATTCCTACCTCCCACCCAGTTCTAGAGTCAGCAGTCAGTGACATAGATAACTGTTAAAAATCTACTATCCCAACACACAGCCTAACCATCAATGTCATCTAATTGATACTTCTCTATTTTTGTCACCTTGCCTTGATGCCAGCTGCCAAGCACTGCCATGTCAGTTTCCATTTATGGACTCCCAAGTCCCTTGATCTGGCTAATTAGGGTTTATGTGTTAATTGGAGTAAATACAAAGATGGGAGTCACAGGCACAAATTTCAAAGCACAGCCATAAATTGAAGAGCTGATAAGCAGGGAGAAGATGCCTTCATGAAACAAGTGTCAAGTTTATTTTATCACTGGAAAGACCAGGAATTTCCTAAGTGACACCTTTAAGTTTTTGAAGACTTAATGAGAAGAACAATAATGAACACATTAAGAAAAGTGCTGTTGCAGAAAATACATTTAAATTGCATTCAAGAAGACAGACTGCTTTTTTGAAAATTACTGGAACTGTTTCCATTCTACAGTTTTTTCCTTTCTACCTTATCTTGTAAAAAACATATACCCTGCTTTTAGTTTCCAGTAAAACAAATCTAAAACAAAATGCAGTATTTGACAATCCTGATATAAATTTAAGAAAAATTACATTTTTATTAATATACTGCATACATGAAGACTTTTTCTGCTAAAAGATAACTCTTTTGACTTAGAATTAGTTACCTCAAATTAGACAAAGAGTTCTGAAAATTAAAAGACAGATTTAGAATACTACATTTCTGATGGTCATCTCAAATGTCAGTAAAGACTAAAATGACTGTAGATGGAGTATGGATGTTTTCTGTAGTGATCAGTTAGTTCCTAACACCCTCCAGAACCTTCTTTAAAGATATTACTGTTAGTTGGAGACACTGCCTTTTCTAGCACCTGGTAGGGAGGAGCAAGGATAGATAATTATAATGGGAAAAAAAAAAAAGAAGGGCTGGTAGTTTTTCTTTGCTGTTTTGCTCATGGAAATAAGCTCCATACACCTGATCAATCACATTTACTTGACAAAAAGTAAAAGGGGGACCACTCTGTTAGAAACATTTTATCTGTAGCAACTACCTGAGATTAATCATTAATAACAACAGTTAATCCTACTACTGCTGCTGCTGCTACTGCTACTAGTCTACTACTACTATTCTATAAACATTTATGTGTACTTTTATGGTCTATAAAGAGCTTTTACACATATTGCTTGAACCTAAAGTAACAGAAGTAAAATATCTAAAATACATACCTAAGGACTTTTCAGAGAAAGTATTCAAATCATTTTTAGGATGATGACCATTTAGTTATACTAGAACAATCTACCTTTCAAAAGCATCAATGTAATAATAAAAGTATAGAAAAACAAAAGTAATAAGAATAGTTAGCATCACATCTATGTGGTGTTTCTGAAAGATCTATTTAAGTAGTAGCTTATATTTAGGAAAGATGTATCAAAATTCTTCTCAAATAAAATTCCCTTCTCTTTATGTCTCTTTAATCAAGGAATGTGGTATTCATTCTTCTAATAATTTATGATCACTAAGGTTCTACATTTGGAAGATACTCCTTAGGTTAACATCTTGTTTCTAGTTTGTGATTCAAATTTCCTTTAGGATTATCATCTCATTTTTCACCAAATCTTAAGTTAATAAACTCTTTAGGTAAACAGAAAACTTTTGGAATGAATAAATGACTTTTTTAAATGAGCCACTGTATTAAAAGCAAACCTTCAATATCCATATATTTTCTGACAAAAAATAAAATATAGTTACAATAGCAATATTCTCTGGAAAATCTTTTTGACAGCATTTTAAGATTTTTGAAATATATAAAATATGTGAAATTTTTCATTCAACTTTTTTTCTGGAGAAAAAAGTCACTTGCTTCTAGTAATGTACATTAATTCAAGAAAAATATTTAAAATTCCTATGTAATATGTGAAAACATCACATAAAAACATCTGAAATCACACATTATATTACTAGCAACTTTGTACAACTTTTTAAACTATCCTGTAACTTAGTGCTGAGGTTTTAAGTATCAAGCTAATTTCTACAAATTAACAGATGTCCATGAGAAACAGTAAGAAACAAAGAAATGCATATGTGAACATCATCAGCATCCAAATGAGTTTATTGTAGGACTCTTTAAAGCACATCTGATCTTGGCTCCAGCCTGTAGTCTACCTTTCAACTTGCAAATGACAGTGTCACCAAACACTGTCCTTCCATCAATCAAGCTGGGTCATGAATATACAAAAGGCAGCAGAGAGGCTGGCTACCTCCTGCAGTTCAACTTGGCCTAATTATCTAGGCCTTTCTTTTGGTTACAGTCTGAAGGGTATACACCCAGTCAGCTGCTGGGCAGCCGGAGGCCTAATCAAGAGAGGTTATGCATACTGACCCTTATATGGACATCCAATGCAAGTTAAATGTGAGCACCAAATGTCATCTTTCTTATTCATCATTATAAAATTTCCCTCCCCTTTCGAAATACCAATCTGCTGCCATTTTCAGACACTCCTCTTACCCCCCTCCAAGCTGTCATTTCACTGTGCTTGCTGCCAGTTGAGTGAATTAGCATTCTAACTGATGTGCTGCTCTTCTCAGACAAATCCTTGAGCTGCGTTAACTAATGACTTCTCTCCAGAAAAAGGAACTGATAGTCAACCATTGATAAAAGAGAGTCCATTTCCACAAATCACAAACAATTTGCCATAATGGTAGCAAAATCAGTACAGAGTTACTCTTGTTGCTCACTTTCCCTTGTGTTTTTCTCTCATTCCTCTACCAAGAAATCACCATCACCTGTGAATGGAATATAAATCTGCTAACTAGTCAACTGTGGTTGGGTCTGTGGGTGAACTCCAAGTAAGACAATTTTTTAAGCAAAGCATTGGTAGAGATGTATAGAAGACAGACAATTAAGAGTTACTTTTGTATCTAGTAAAGTTGAAGATCAGCGTAACTGCCCCAATGCCCACTACCATTCAGTACACATAACAGGTGTTCAATAGTTGATACTGATGATGATGCTAACAATGATGACAGGAAGATCAAATACAATGCAGCTAAGGCTACAACTAGGACTGTAATGTGGAAACAGAAAGACAGGTCCAGATTTTGGAAATCTTACGGATAATCGTATGTAAAAGTAGAAGATGAAAATGGAAGATTCCATTTAAAGCACAAAAATATAAAATGCATTAGTAAAGAGAAAACTAAAAAAACGAGAGCATTTATAGACTACATTTACATATGACTTAATTTCTCTGTTTTTACACATTACGTAGCTTGACATACACACCAACTAAGTAACGTCATCTGGTGCAGCAGAATATAAAACGCTGTCTTACACTCACTTAAGGCCTAGAAGTACTGGAAAGTTCTTTCTAGTTGAAATTGCAAGCCCAAATACATTTGTCTAAAAACCAAGTAAAGGATGGGGTGAGAAACTGATTTACTTTATATTGAGAAAAGAACCTCCCGTGGCCAAGCATGTAAAGTCTGATTATTACAGTACTCTGATTATTTGGGTTATTGTCAAAATGTATTCAATTAACAAACAAACTTTTCCATGTGCCAGCTGCATAAGATCTATACAAGTCTCTGGGGACATAGAAATATGAAATGGCATTGTCCCTGTCTTCAAGCTGTTTATAATTTCACTAGTAAGGCAGACTATATATAAAAGGTATCTATAAAGGGTAAAATAATAGTATCAAATTAAAATATATTATATTTACCATATAGACTAAGAAACTATTATTGTTATCCTTAACTACATTCTTAAACAAATAATTGCTATTGTTGGATAATAAAATAAGAGGCAGAAAAAATAAATGACTAAGTGAATGACACAAAAAAATAAATTATCTGATTCAGAGAATGGAAGAATCCCAAAGGAGGTACATAATGTACAGGGTAAGGGGAGCTATGAAACATGACCTATCCTGAAACAATAGCCCAGAAAATGGTATGGAGAAAACATGCTTTAAATCAGAGAAATTATAGACATTAATCCAGTGTTCATGAAGAAACCAAAACCAGTACGACTAGGAAAGAAAGTTCTTGTAAGGCAGTCTTAGAAGCTAAGCCTTCTCTGAATCTCTAAGTTGGGTCAGTGGTCTTCTAAATAGGCTTTTCCTGCAAGTCCTAAATTTTTCCTTTATAACAAACAACAATAAAACTTGTATCAAGTCCATATCCCCAGGTCTTTTAAGCTTGCTCTTAATAGTCACAGCGCTTGACTTTATTTATCTGTCACCGGCAACTGAAACAGACCCTGGTATACAGTTAGTCTCACTAGATGGTGATTGGATGAATCAAAGTCTAATTTATCAACCGTCAAGAATTTCAGGCCAGATAGTCTGAACTTTATCCTTAGGCAATGGGGAATAATTAAAGATTTGATTAGCATGACATATGCAGCATTATAGAAAGTTTTATTACAAAAGCAACTTGGCAGCAGAACATCACGAAAACAGAACCGAGTTCTGGTGGTGGGGCGACAGGCAGTCCCCAAACAGTGTGATTACAAGATGATGGTCTTGAGAACAGGACGGGATTGATACAAGAAATGTTTCTAAGAAAGAGCAACAGGATTTGCCTTCAACCTTACATATAGCATGCAAATACTAAATTCAGAGTGAAAATGCCATTCAATATAATATCCCTGGTAATATTAGATGTTTTATGTTTCTACCTAGGGCTCTATCCAGCTTCAGCTTGTACAAGAATTCTCACTACCTCCTAAAACCTCTCCCTAGTTTTGTTGACAACTGTATTAGTTCTTATTCCGGTTCAACTAAAATTTGTTTCCAATACCTTACTGAATTTAATTCTGCTCACTGTAAATATAAAAAAGTTCCCCTTCACTATACAAATAACCTTTCATATAACTGAAGACTATGAAATGAGTCCATCCCAAACGAAGTCTTCTAAGATAGACATAAAACATTCACCATTTCCTGTAAGTCTTCCCTGAGCAAACCATTTTCAAGCTCCTCTTATGTAATATGGGCCCCAAGTGTGTAACATAACATTTTCAGAAATGGTGAGTAGTATACATCACAATCACTACTTTCTTTGTTTTTCTCTGGGAAAATGTATTTAATTTAATGACCAGAAATAAACACAGAATTTAGATCATACTAAAAATAGTACTATCTTTAGTGTATCCCTGCTGTTCTATTAACAAAAACTAGAATTACAAATTCTGATAGACACTATCTACTTTGAGTTTCGATTTATGTAAGTCTCTATTATGTGTGTATATGTGTTGAGGTTATACCAAAGATAAACTGATTTCAATAATCACTTACTGAATGCTACCTAAATAACAACCTTTGTCTTTCAAATCTATCTCCATTTCTGCTGTCTTGGGTAGAAAATCCTTCCCTTCTCTATCAAGGTAGTACTATTAAGCCTTCAAAAAATCGTTTTTCTTTGCAAAGATGTTCAAAGACAACTGAAATGCCCTAGAATATGGAAATGGCAACATTAAAAGGCAATAATATAGCCATTCTATAAAAAATATAATGAATAAATGAATAAATTTATTAAGAACTTGCTAACATGGAAAGTGCTTACATTGTAGTATTAATGAGGAAAATTCATAATACCATAGAAATAAAAAATACACAAATCAGGGCATGTTCTGGTGAAGCAAAGATTCGCTCAGTCCACATACATCCCAAAAACCTGAGTTGACGTCCCAGGGAGAGGGACAACAAGCAACAGGAAAAACTAAATAAAACTAAGTGCTTCTAACTCCTATCTTTCTGCCTGCCACCTTTGCTCCTTCATTCCTTCCTCCAGCATTCCAAAAAAAAAAAAAAAAGAATACAAATTGGTTACTCTTCTGAAGGGTAATTTAGCACTATTATAAAATGAAAATATGTACACACTAGAACCTAGGAGGCCCATGTATTTCAGAGAAACTCTAAGGAATGGGACTGAGAAAGACACATGAGTCTGTCATAGTAAGCAGCAGAAGTCTTCTTGTTCTTTAAAATTAGCATTCATCTATATTACATCACATCTGCATGATATTCAACTGAATGAATATAAAACACTTATATTGTCTCATTAATATGTTTATTCATTTAGTTATTTCCCCTTGATATTCTATTATAAAGAAAAATGCAATGGATATTCAAATACATGTCTGTTGATACACATGTGTAAGCTTTTCTCTGGACTTAACACCTAAGAGTACAGCTGCCAGTTATGCCAATTTCCAACTTCACTAGATGTTGCCAAGTTATTTTCCAATGTTGTACCAATCTACATACCTATTAACAATACATGAAAGTTTCTATTTCTCCACTTCTTGCCAATGTTCAGAACTTTAAACTGAGATCTGTTTTACGCCCTCTACTCTGGTGACTGTTCCATGTGTACCTGAAAAGAACACCTGCTATTACTGGGTGAAGCGAACTGTCAATTATGTCAAGGTGGTTCACAGTGCTGTTTGTCTTTCTGTGGTCTTACTGATGCTTCTAATGGTAACTTAATCCTGTATTAATGACATAAACCGAACTTGGTTTGGTATATTATGTCTGTGCATTGTTGGAGTCAATTTGGCAACATTTTGTTGGAATTTTTCAAGAGATCGGTTTGTTACATTCCTTTCTAACCTTGGTACCAGTCTATTTCAGCGGTGATATATAATTCGTTGATGAGTATCTTTCTATTTGCAACAATATATAATTTTTTAAACTGAAATTATCCATTTCTTGAATGTTTAGAACTAAGTTGCAAAACCTTCTGGACCTCATGTTTTCTTTGTGGCAAAAATGGTTTGATTTATTTAATAATGATACACTATGTACGACTTCTACATTTTGAGTAAGGTTTGGTTATTTGTAGAATTCTAATTCTCCACTTCACCTAAGGTGTTAGTATACTACAAAATATCCGTAACATCCTCTGTTCTCTGTAATCTCTGTGGCATATGTGTAATCTTTATTTTCCAACCCAGTATTATTCATTTTTCTTCTTTTCTCTTTTTTTGTTTTAAAGTAAAGGTGCAGGCAGGAATGAAGGTAAGCATCAGGCATCAAGAGAGAGGAGGAAGAAACAGTGATTTTATTTAATTGCTCATCCTGGTGGCCTCACCCTGGCCTGGGTCTTGAACCTGGGTCCTAGGGATGCATCCTTTGGCCCTATCTACTAGGCCACCAGGGAGTGCCTCTTTTTCCTCTTTTAAATATTTTTCTCTTTGATCAATCTTTACCAGATGTTTGTCAATTATATTAATTTTCAAAGAACAAATTTTGGCTTTTTTGGTGGTTTCTATCATATATTTGTTTTTTATTTTATTAACTTCTCCAAATTTTAATTATTCTAATTTCTTTGGGTTTGTGTAGTTCTTTTAAGCTCTTAAGTTGAATGTTATCTAATTGACTTTTTTAAAGGAAAGGTACAGGCAAGAATGAAGGCAAGTAAGCAGGCAGGCAGAAAAAGGAGGAAGAAACATTTACTTTATTCAGCTGCTCACCCGGCCTGTCCACACCCACCACACCCCTGTCCACTGGCACTGGGTCTCCAACCTGGGGTCTTGGGATGCATGTGAATTACCTCCAGTGGCCTTCTCCGCTAGGCCATCAGGGTGCAGCCTAACTAATTGTAAGCCTTTTTTTTTAAATGTAAGCATTTAAGGCTAAAAAAATTAATATAAACACAGTCTCAGGCTTTGTTATAGGTAGTAATTTTATCATCTTAAAGCAGCTTAAAATATTTTCTGATTTCCCCTTATAACTTCTTAGACTTGAATAATTTAGAAATGTTTTAAATGCCCATTATGTATGACTTACTTTAAAATTTCTTTTGTTGATTTTTAAACACATAGCAATATATTGTTTGTAATGCTGATAAATTTTCATTTTGTTATAGTATGATTCAAGTTTAGGATTGTTTTGTTCCTACATACAATTGAAAATAATAGATACTTCTGCATTTACTGGTGATGTATTCTCCACATGTTCAATAAATCGTTTATTAATTTTATTATTAAAATAGTCTATGTACTTTTTGTTGTCTATAATTACCCAAAAGAATAGTAAAATCTCTCATAATGATTATGAATGTATTTCTCCCTGAGATTCTGGCAATTTTTTATTTTAATTTTGAAGCTATGTTATTAAGTGTTATAATTTTAGAATTGTTACTATTTTTCCTGGCAAATTGAACCATTCATCAATAATGGCCCTCTTTACCTATAGTGATGCTTTTTCTTTTAACTTTCAACTTTCTCTGTTTATTAATATTTGGTTAGTATTTTTTTTTTCATCCTTTTACCTTCTGTCTTTCTATGTTCCTTTGTAATTAGGTGTCTTATAAATAAATAAGTTATCAGGTTTTTTGCTTTTTCAGTTGTTTGACACTTGTTTGTTTAATATTCTGATTATCTTTTCATCTTTAACCATGTCAAGTTTTTTTATGTTTTATCAAATATATCTGAAATAATTTATTCAACTCATTTTATGATTTCTATCTTTCTTACTTCTGTTTCTTCTATTTGCTCCTTTCTTGCCTTCATTTGGATTGGATGACATTCCCCTATTTTTCTGCCCTTTGCATTTTATTTTCAGCCTTTACTAGTTGGAAGCTTTAAAATCTACTTCCATTTATTAAATGCTTATCCTATAGTGTCCATTATTATTAGTATTTCAGAAGCATTTTTACAATTTTCAAAGCATATACACAATGATGTGTCTTTATACACAGAGATGCACATATACATAGAACACACAGATGACTGAATAATACAGCAACATCCACGTTAAGTATCACTTAAGTCAAGAAATGTAACTTCGCCATTTTCCCCAGAAGCAACATTGTGTCCTGTATACCAATTTCAACTCTATCCTTAGTCTCTAGAGAGACTACTTTCAATAGAAACGTAATGAGAACTGCACGTATAACTTTTAAATTTTCTAATAGTCAAATTTTAAGTTAAAAAGAGGTAAAGTTAATTATATTTTATTTAACCTAGTCTACAAAACATTATACTTTAAACATCAGTGATAAAAAAAAAGTTTGAGACATTATAGTTTTGTTTTTTTACTACCAAGTCTTTGAAATCTGAGATGTACTTTACACTTCGAGCACAGCTCAGTTCAGAGTACTCTGTTTCAAGTGCTCCACAGATATGTGGTCTGGGGCTGCTTTATGGAAGCTCTACTCCAGAGGTAACCACTATCCTTTTCTGATAAGCTGTTCTTTACTTGTTTTGCTTTAGTATTCTCAGCATTTTTTAAAATAATATATAAATCTGTGCAGCCCTAACAATATAGCTCCACTTTGCCTGCTTTTGAAATTTCATGTAAATGGAACTAAACCATGTTTGTTTTTACATCTTGCTTTTTCGATTCAAGATTGTTGAATCTACATTCTTGAATGCATCAGTAGCTCATTCACATTCATGGTTGTGTATTCCATCATCCGCATAAACCCCTTTTTATCTGTCCATTATTACTGGATGTTTGAGTTATCTTAAATTTTCACCTATTATTATTATTATTATTATTATTATTATTATTATAACAACCTTGAGAGGGTCTGCTCCAAGTATGAATGTTTCACACTTTCTAGCTAGAAGTGAAATTGCTGGGGTGGAGGGTCTGCATACACACCTTACTTTTACAAAATATTAATAAATATTTTCCAGACTGAATTTACACAGTCACCAGTGAATAAATGTTAATTTTACTCTTCATCCTTAGCAAAACTTATTATTGTAAGACTTTTACTAGTTAAAATTCCTATCTTTATCCAGATAATAAAAGGATCTTATAATGTTTAGTCTGATCAGAGCCTCTCAATTTATATCCAATCATTAGTCTTTTTTAATCTTCACAGGCTATGTCCTATTATTTTATACAGTTAATACTTGTTATAATTATTCATAAATTTTTCACTTTTCCTTTCTCACTATTCTTGCTTTTTGGACATTCTTTCTGGGGATTATTTTTCTTCCTAAAATATATCTTGTATTTGAATTTTCTTTGGTGGAACTCTTTTGGTAGTCACTTAAATTTTGTGTCTGAAAACGCCTTTATTTTGCCCATCCTCCAGATATTTTTAATAAGTAGATAATTCTAGCTTTGAAATTCTAGTTTTTCTCAGCATGCTGAATTTATTTATCTCTGATTTCAGTTGCTCCCATTAAGAAGTTATTTATTAATTCCTTTTTTACTCGATCTTTTTTTCAATCTTTAGGGTCCACAGTTCTATTATGCTACATCTCAGTGAGGTTAGCCTGTCTGCCTCACTTAGAACTCACTGATGCCTGAATATTCATGTTTCACTTCTGGCACATTCTTAGCTAAATACCTTTTAAAATATTGCTTCTTCTCCAATCTTTCTATTCTTATTTCTGGAACTATAGGCTGAATTTTTGTAGGGCTTTCTTGCTCTATCTTCTTACCCCCTTTCTTTTTAATATTTTCCATCCTTCTCTGTGCTGCATTCTGGGTAATTTCTTCACATCTATCTTTTATTTCATTAATTCTCTCCTTAAGTCATGTCTAATCTAAGAATACTGTTTTTTACATCTCCCTTATTAACTTAAAGTGCATTGTTTTTATTCAATCTTTAACTTTTTAAAACATACTTTATTTGCTGTATCTGATCATACTAATATCTTCAGTCTTTGTGAGTCTGATTCTCCAGCCTCATTCTTCTACTGATCCCTAATCATATTAGTTTCATCTGTGTGAATTCTGTGACATTCATGTGTAAAGGGCCTCCTTCCAGAAAAGGTATACATTTTATAAATGCATAGGAGCACTAACAACTCACCTCAAACTAAGTTTTCATCTTGGTTCTTTTTTAGAAGCATGCAGGTATTGTGAACTGCATTCCAAAGTCAACTGAATGTGGGTTCCGATTAGGAATTCTCCTATGGTTAGGGTCCTCTCCTAATTAGGACCACGGGAAAGAAGTTACCCTCAGACTTTGAACCCTTTTAAAGGCTCTGGCTCTATGTGAAGATGTCTGATTTTGTCTCTTAAGATGCACATGACCTTTTAAAATATACAAGATTACCAGACACTTCTCCCTTCCCCCACCGCCCACTGTCCTTACTTCACTTCTCAGCTCAGTTATGTTTTAGAAACAAAGTTATTTACAGTCAGCAGTTTAAATGTCCTATACCTGATGGAGTTTCTCTGCATATTCAATCTAACACATGGTCAGAAACTGAACACAATCTATTTTTTAAGTATAATGCATGAACTTAAATTTGAAATTAAACAAAAATCAATGAAAAATCTCTAGTTTTAGTTTTCTTGTTAAAATGAATATAACAGAACTAAATGGAGTTCTTGTGAAGATTAAATAAGAAAATTCATACAAAGTATTTGGCACACTGCCTGGGACTCAGGAAGCATATAAAAAATACTGGCAATCATTATCATTATTATAGTTGATTTGGGCCCAACATTATAACCTATTAAATTTTGTTTTGTTTTTAAAGTCTTAGTTTTACTACTGAACAGTTATTTCCCCCAGCAATGTATAGCCTGAAAATATATTACCCATGTCTTCTATTTTGCTATCTAAATAATTCAATTTTTTTTAACTACTTCAGGTACAACCAAGGGCACGACTTGGGTGAAAAGTCCTAGATACATCAATCTAGGATGACAATTCATCACATGCATGATTATTAAACTACATTTCTTGAATTTGCTTTCAAATTCTTTCATGGTGATTTTCTTCAGTGATATTGAGGAAAATTATGAGAGCTCTATAATGGGTATCACAGGCTCTTCGATTTTTCACTACAAGTGCTTTGTAATTAGATGTAGGTGTTATATCTCATGTTTCGCAAATATAACCATAAAAATAAATTCACCCTTTATGGATGAATTACTAGAGGAAAAGCAAGTAAGCCCCCCCAAAAAAAAAAGTCTGTCAAGAACAGTCAGCAAATTAAGTATTGAGGTGTCATCTGGAAATCACCAAAGTATAACTTTAGAACAAGTATACTGTCAACTATGCTGTCAAGCAGGAATATTTTCAAGAAAAGTTAATTGTTGACATTGCTGGAATTTTTTTAATTATTAGGTAAAGTAGATGTGTTATGCTACATCAAAACAAAGTTAGAAATAACAGCTGCTATTTTAGAATAACACATGACCCAGTTAGCCAGAAATGCGATATAGAAGTTGAAAACACTGTATCTTGAACACATGCAGAGAGGCCTCTGGCCCTTAATGCACCCTCTAATAAAATAACTGTGTTGATTGCTTCTTTGGTTTCCCCTTGCAATTTAGGTGGAGAGATGTCTTTGTTCACCTATTTGAACCTGTTCTACAATGGTATCTCTTTCCCCTGGATTATAAACTCTACAAGGAGAGCAGACACAAAGTTCCTCCAACAGTGATTAAAAGATAATAAGCAATCACTAAGCAGTTATTGAAGGAATGAACCTAGCTTCTTATTCAGGATAATGCCATACTTTTAACTAAGCCCCCCAAAAAGGGTATAAAATAACTACGTCATTGTAATCGCAGCAAAGGTACAGTACATAATAAAACTAACAGAAAGGGTAGCGGAACATCGTATAACCAAGGAAGTCTGGAGACATAACAGAGCTAATACGGAAACATGTTAGCATGGAAACATGTCTACAACACATCATCCAGTAAGAGACACCTACTGTGCAATAGCTTATTTATCTCATTTTTTTAAAAATACCAATGTGTAAGAGTGGCTAGATCTTAATAAGAATTATGGTGATTGTTGCTCTTTTAATACGTTTTTAGTGTTGTTTAAATATTTTAATAAGAAAAAACTAATTTATAATCAGAAAAAAAGTAAAGCTATTGGAGCCGGTGGACAAAACACAAGAACAAGCAGATAAGCAAGGGAGCCCACAACACATGGACTAACCTTTGTCCTAACACATCTCCTAACTCTAATTTAACTAGATAAGTCACAGTTTTTCTCACATCAACCATTTGTAGAACAAGACTACTGGCTAATGACAATTTCAAACATTCTTACATAGGTAAAACTAGGTAATATTTATCTCTTTCACTTGTTAGCTCTTTTACAGGACATCCAACTTAATGTGTGCTCAACACAGGTGATTCTATCTTGCCATTTATAAGGTGCTTTGGGATCTTTTGAAAAGGGAAATGTTATACAAAAAAAAAAAAGAAAGAAAGAAAGAAAAAAAACTCTATCAATTCTTATTACTGAGAGTCCCTTAGGGACTATAGGCATGAAGTCCATGCTCATTTGCAGAGGCCAGAAACAGCCAGATTACCATTTAAACATAGTAATAATAATTTTATAAATCATATTAAACAGGAATTATTATGGAAAGAAGCTTATATTTTCATCTATCTAATGAAGCATTGCAGATAAGGCTACAATCTATAATTCAGAACAAATATAGTTTTAAAGATACGAAATTCCCCAGGAAACACAATTTTTTCTTGGATTATTAAATTTCTTTTCTCAAAGACATATGATTTAAGTCTAATGTATGAGCATATTCATATAATAGTAACTGCTTCTAACTTACTCTCCAAGAAAGAAGAACTCCTTCTATATAAAAAGGCGCTGAAGCTGGTAAGTTCCCTTGAGGCATCTAGCCTTACAGAAAATCACTTTTCTTCAAAATGATGAAATCAACCGATCCTATAGATTTTTCCACCATAGGAGATGCCACAGCCAGGAGGTCTGGGTTCAAATCCGGACGTGGCCACAAGTTAATCAGTTTATATGGATGAATACTAAGGAGGGTCTCATAATATTATCATCACAATAAATATTAATATTCTGTGACATGTAAAACTGGCAAACATGGAAGATAAACTACCTCTAAGCATAGACACGTCCTTTAATTTTTGAGACTCAATTTACCCCTGTTTCTAAGTAAGAAATGAAAGTCTCCCCTAGTGATGTCCTCTTATCTTCCAGGAGATACTGAACTGCCAAGCAGTGCTCTGATAAATGATTCCCAAAATACTTCTCAAAAAGAGAGTACGTTCTCCTGATAATAGTCCCTTCAAGATGCTAATCAGTTTCTTTCAAGGCAAAATCACTTCAGTTTAAGAAATGCTGCATATTATACTATTCTCATGGGGAAGTCAATGTATATCAGCCTTGCAAAGGCTCAGTAAAGGCTCTGAGAAGTTCTGTTAAATTGCATTTAATTTAGCATTTTTCAAAATTGCTTTGATCATGGAGAGTTTATTTCTTTTCCCATTATTTTTCAGAACATTCATTACATGGCACATGCTTTTTGAAAAACTCTCTACTTGTTTATAGGTCACTCTCCCCATTGTTAGCACTTCTTTAAGGAGACAGAGACTTTTCAAGTTTCAATGACAATACTTACTTTGGAACTAAAAAGTTCTTTCTGGGGGATTATACAATTAGAATTTAAAAAAAATTTTGAAGAGTGTGATTAGTAGAAAGAGAAGAAAATAAACACCTGGGTCAAGTTAATTACTGAGAGAACAGAGGAAAATATATGAGAGCCACTGTGGTAGTAAATGACACTGAGCATCTAAATATGCCTCTCAAACCATGTTAACAGTCACTTTACTGGAATCTTCCTTCGTAATCTGCTCAGTGCCCTCACATGTTTAGTCAATGGGCTTTCAAACTATTCAAATTCAATCAGCAGCACAAGTCTCACTAGCTACCTAGAGTTTTTTAGTCTTCTATAGTGCTAATAGTGATTGTCATGATTACTATTCATGGATAGCAGCTCTTCTCGTCCAAGCACACGCCGAGATTGCACTACTTGGCCTTTGGGATTGGGCTAGTAATTACAGTCAAAGATATGTGTGTAAGAATTACGAATATTTACTACTTCAGACACACGGACTTTAGTTTCTAGTAAGACAACACACCAAAGCTGTTTATTCTGGAAGGATAACTGACAATGTCTGAGAGACAGCAGCTATGCTATTAGGCTGGGTTCCCATGTGACTATAATAAAGTCACTGTGAAATAGCAGGAAAAAATCCCACACACATAGGTGTGTGTGTAGACAGAGAGATAGACAGATAGACAGACAGACAGATATACAGATATAGATATGGAGGAGGAGGGAAGGGAAAGAGAAAGGAAGAGAGAGAGACTGCCCCAATTCCCTATAGAGAGGTCCCGAAAACACTTGTAATTCTTAGGTAAGAGCATTAGGAGGATACCGTGTTTGAGGTGACCCTGGGTGGGATCCGAAAGACTGAGCATGGAGGTTGGTCCCCAGAAAGACAAAGTCATAATTGAAAGCTTAGAACTGTTAGCCCTGCTTCCCCATTTTTTAGAGAAGGGAGAGGGGCTGGAAAAAATGATTAATCATGTCTATGCGATGAACCCTCCATAAAAATCGTGAAAGCACAGGTGTATAAACCAAAGTGACTGCTCGGACAGTGCCATCTTAGGTCCACGAACAGACTGCCCTATTCTAGTCTTGCAGCCAGAAGCAGTTCCTGGAACCTTTGACATATTCATCCCTATATGTCCAAGGTATGTTTAAGCGAACTAAGATGCCTGGGGCGTATCTCCATGTTACTGACTTCAATGCTATTATATTAAACTTTTATGTAATTGAAAGTAAAAACACATGGGCGTTAGAAATAAATCTTTGTTGTCTTAAAGTTATAAAGATGTTAAGGTTGTTTGCTACAGCAGTTTAACCTAACTTAGCCATTCTCATCTAGGGTTCCAAAAGAGAATTAAGTACCACAGAAAATTATTTGAGTGACTATATTTTAATTCCTCAAGGATGGTGTATAGTACCACTCTAACTCGGGAGCAACAAAGGGGCAGTCCTAGACAGGAAGGGTTTGACCTTGCTAATACAACACGTTTTCATTTTCCCTATTCTCGTACCAAGGAACAGTGCTAGAGAAAAGCCGAGGTTTGAAAACAGGAGTTTATGCAAATGCCTGTCCTGTCACTGTAACTGAATACCCAACTCGCTTGTCCATTCCATCACATATTTGTTCATGGCCTTTGACACTGATCACATTTTACAAAGGCTGGGTGATGTGGTCTATCTGCAGGTTTGAAACTACAAAGATATGATTCAAAATCTCAACTCAGCCATTTACTAGCTGTGTGATCTCTGGCAGTTCACTTCACTTTTCTGAGCTTCCATTTTCCTCATCTAAAAATGGAAGTTTTAATAAGTACCTGATAAATTATTCTAAGGAGACAAGAGTGTAAAGCACCAAACATGAGCACAAGGTTCATGTTAAAGAAATATTAAGCCCCTTCCTTGAGTGCCCCGCCCCACCCATCTGAGGACTTGTGGTAGTTGTGTATTTCACTGACATTCCCCTGAAAAATAAATCACAAAGCAAATAAACATGCTCCTACCTTTGTGGACCTTGGAATCAAAAAAGTTATAAGTTGTGATAAGTTCTTTAAGAGGAAAGATCTAATTTAACAGTAGTGGTTAAGAAAGTCTCTCCAAAAAAAACAGTCATTTAAGCTGAGATCTGAAAGATGAAAAAAATCTAACTCTTTTGTCTTATTTACACCCTTTGTAACCTTGCCCCACCCCCCAGTTATTATTTCCTACTCTCTACTACTCTCCATTACTCTCTGAGGCTTCTTGATCGCTGCCTGAAAACAAGCACAAGGCACAAGCCTTGATCTTCTCCATGGGCAGAAAAGGTGGTCATACCATCTCACTTGACTTATTAATCACTAGCCACTCATTTAATATTTGCCACCATTAAGATATTTAAAAGAAGTGTGTGTTCCTGTGGCTCAGGTGGCTGAGATGCTGGCATGTGGACCATTTAAAACCCAAGGAACCAGATTTAAAACCTGAGGCTGGATGGAAAGCCAAAAATTAACACCTAAAAATGATGCTTCTTGCACCTCTTCTTTCAAACGCTTCTTTCTCCTCTCTTAAAAAAAAAAAAAAAAAAAATTTAAATAATGGCCAAATATTTCAAAAATAGGAGTCCCAAATATGAATATACACTTATTTTCTATAGTCATTTTCAGTGGAACTCACTTCATTTAAGTGTATTATTTTTTTAGAAGTCACATTATTTTGACATCCAAAGAACTCCTTGTTATTTTTCAAATACATCTTCCTTATAGCATTATACTAGCATACATATATAAGATAAACATGTGCATATACAGAAATAAATAATACCCTGAGATAAATGAGTTGTAGTGGATAATATTTTTATTGAATGCTGCTAAATGCTCTATAATGCTTTGCCCATGGACTCTAGTAATTTCCTGAAGTCATTTATGTACACCCCCTTTTAAGTAGGTAAACTAAGGTCAGCCCCATGCAACTGACTCTACCTATTTTGAATTATGCTGATTATTATTAATAATTATATATAGTTTGCAATGAAAAGATATTGACAGGTCATTAAAGTCACTAATTTGCTCATAATGTATTTAAATACTTAGATTAAAAATGCTATGTAGACAAATACAGAAATTCTAAGTCACTAAAAGTAGCCTTTATTATTTTACTATAGTTTATCATAAGAGTATCATAACTACATAATAAACATGTTTACATACAGCTAGTAGTTTCATAAGTAAAATTCTGTTCCACTAAAAGTACATTAAATAGGACTGCTTTTAATGAAATGACAATAAAGGTAATATATGTTTAGGTAATTTTCAAAGCAACAATTTTGAAATGTGACTGAAGAAAACAATCCTATAATATTTGATAATGGGGGTCAGGTGGAAGAAAGTATTAGAACTTAAAAATGTGGGGGGTCAATTATATGGTGAGGATAGACAGACTACTACAGGTGGTAAGCTCAATGTTTTATATATAGATGCTGATTTATGATGACGTAAACATTAAATCTACATAATATTATGATGAAATGTTCCTCCAATAAAATTAAAAAAAAAACTTTTGGATAAATTATTAGAGGGGAAGACTGAGGAGAAAAAAAATTTAGCTGTATTTTTGAAGAACTTAGTATCTTCATAAATAATTGCCTATAATATTTAAATCCCCTGAAATTAAAATCCTACTCTGAGGAATCTCAATACCCTTGTACTCTGTCACATATGCTTAAAATCATCAAGTTGTGAATGAAGGGGAAGCATATGAAGTTAGGTATATTTTAATTTAAAACTATAATCAATTTTCAAGAAATTAAATTGTATACGTATTTTTCAAATCCTGGAACATACTGCCTGAAGAAATGAATATTACACTGAAATTGGGCAGGCATACCAACTAAAAACGTTTCCAGATGGCAAAGAATACATTGAAACAAGAATTACAGAAGTATATTCAAAGCAATATTCTGTCTTTGATAATTTAGAGGCAGCCATGATAACCACTATTTGTACATGACAGTCATATGAAATAATAAACCTTGCTAGCTATAAACATTACCAAATTCTGACACTATTGATTTATTATGTCTAACAGTGACATCAAACCAAACAACTGACAGAAACAATGTTACAGCTTTAAGAGCAGTTTGTCAACGATTAATACTGCCAAACGGGGTTTAGCTTTATGCTGGGACCGCTTGTCTAGCAGTTGTCAATCCAAGCAAAAATTACTACTGCCACACGCCTGCTAACACAGGCCCGAGGCGCCGCTCCGTTAGCCCTCATTACCCCGATCACTGCAAATACAGATGCAAGGCCAGTCCCTATTTAATATGCGTGTTAATTATGCAAATTATTAATTGGGCTGGTGCTTGAGGACTTGTGTTTATGCCCAGATTAGAGTCAATAACTGTATCACACAGCATTCTAAGTCTGACCTGTGACAGAAATAAAGCTGTGCAGAAAACAACATTTTTCTCATATTCTTGTGGTTCAGAACCACTAGCTCTATTTATATAGAGTAGTTCACACTGATTTAAAAGGAGGTCCCACCTGGGAGATAGAACACCCCAGAATCTTCTATTAATATACTGATTTGTTAATACCTGATATTATTCATAATTTACAACATTCATTAAATTACCTTACCAAAACTATAGTTTCCACAGCAAAAATGTTGAATGTACTTAGTGTTAAAATACATCTTTATAGTTATTTTTTTTCCAATAAGGCTATGGTCTGGGTCCTATTTATATTACATGTCCATAAAAATTGTATGACATGATATTATGTTGTAAATTTTTTTATTTAAAAAAAATAACAGATTTAAACCTCCAAAGATAGAGAGCAAAGCTATAAGGTTTTTCCAATTAAAATTTACAGCAGACAATGTTGTAAATTTTATACAGTTGTAATGCTGCTGCAGTTGTACTGAAATGGGAACTATTGATCAGTATGATTTCCCAGGATACATGGAGGGGGAACAAGGTACTATGTAAACAGAAACAAAACTTTCATTTGTAAAGCTTTCTATTAGACTTTACTGCCCTCATTTGGTTCTAGATGCATCTATCTAAACAAGGGAAAAAGTCACATTCTCCCTAAAGAATTAAAATAAAAGCAAAAACAAACAACAAAAAACTATACATACAGTTAATCAAAAGTAACATTGTGTCCTAGTGAAAGCAGTTTTGATATACCGTCAAGATGATATCTATCATTTGGTAAAAATAATTATCATTTGAAGGAATATGTTTAAAGAAAAAATCTTTGCCTTGAAAAAGCAAGTAAATGAAGATAACTAGAATATTACTAATGACTATTTTAACAGGAAACAATACTGCATTTATAATATTAGAGATAGTATCTGTAGGTATGTTAAAGTGCTTTTAAATTTTGTAGATATATTATTAGATTTACAAAATTTAAGTTACTGGCATAAAGAAACTTTTTAAAAACCTGGTCTGTAAAAAATAGGCTAATAAAAATACCAAGACTCAATCTACGAAATTAGATACATTAAAATTGTGCTTTCTTAGCAATGATTCTCAACTAAAAATGAAACTAAAATTCTGATTCCATTCTGTTTTATGTTACAAGATCTTACTGTTGACAATGCAAAATCTTCTTAATCTTACAAGTAATATAGAAGAGCTAAGCAATTCAACCACTGGAAAAATTCGTAAGACAGAAAGATAAAATTAAATTGATTTAACTTGACTTGGTCATCCCATGCTTGATAGAGTTTAATGTAGTAATAACAATAAAAATATCTACTATTTACAGACTACCCACTTTTTAACTGGTTCTTTTATTTCATAACACCTTAACAGATATTATCTATATCTTTTGTAGTAAAATAAACAAGTCTCAGAAAAGTTCAGTAACAAGTCCAAAGTCAAAGTCAAAACTGCAGTAAACAGCAAAACTGGGAATTGGGAAACCAAGACAACATGACACCAAAACACCAACTTGAAATCCAAGCTACCTGTCAATTGCTCTAAATGACAGTGATTCAAATGCTTGTTACTTTTACATACAAATGAACATGACTATGAAAACAGAAAAAGGAAGCAGCAACATTTTAGTCTCTTCAGAAAATTTGAGACAACTGAACTAACTAAAATTTATTTGAGTAAGATGCAGCAAATATATATTCACTAAACGTTATAAAGGTATATTTGGCTCACTAGAGATAGAAAAATGTTAGTTTTTACATCAGAGGCTTTCTCAATAACAATTTTATAAACACAATTTGAAAGATAATTATTTGGGATTAGGAGGTATCCAACAGCTTAAATAATACTAAAAATAATGATTCAAATGGCACACCTACCTTAATAGAAAGTTTGGTATCATCTGGGATTTCTATCACAGTTCTGTGTGTGCCTGAGCATACAGAAACCAATTAACATTCCTTATTTAAATATGAGTGGTTTTCATGTTAATGACTGTTTTTTAATTAATATTGAGCATTAAAGTATCTACTCTCTAAAACATGGCCTAAAAGCTTGAGGTGTTATTTTAATGCTTACTTTTTAATTGTGATGATTTATAGTTTATTTAAGAAGTTGATAAGTAATAAACATTCACTCATAATCACAAAATTCATTTCTTTAAAAAAAAGTACATAGAAACGCAAATGATCTAAGTTTTTAATGGAGATGGTTAATCTTTCCACCCAGTACTACATAAAACCCAATTACATGACTAAGTTTTCAATTTTATTTAGACATTGAAATTCATATTATTAAACTATTTTTGGAAGATAACTTTTCCTTTGTTTTCCCATCTAAGTTATCAAAAGCTTGGACTGTCGGGGGTCCTTTGTAACCCCCAGGGATGAGTCCATTTGTGTATCTAAATAAGGATAGTTTTCTAATGGATCACTAACCTTGTTTTTGGAAAAATGACTACACTAAAATGTGGATTTTAGACTATATTGGACCTAATCCGCTTAGTGACAATCTTAAGACTAAAGAAAATATTAGCATAAAAGTATACTTGAGAAACCATGCTTATAGAATTATGGGCTACATTTTAAGATAAACCAGTATAAGATCATAATTTGTCAACATTATTTATATAAGGTAATTTTTATACTTAAAGTAATTCTAAGTTCAAATCAGGAGTGTAACAAATGCTGAGGTGTGAAAAAAGATGGTGACACAACACCAACAAGGTCAATGGCAAGATCTCTAGGTGGACCAATAATTCACAGTATTTATACATATACTGACTACAGAACAGTTCTATAAATTGAGAAAAAATTTATTTAGAAACTGAAAGATCCTAATAAAATGTGGACAAAAAAAACACTAAAACAATCTCCTTGCCTCATATGTAGAGTAGTAATTGTGCACCAAAGGCCTACTAGGTATATATGCAAATTAACAAAATAAAGTTTGTTATTAGTAGTTATAAATTCCTAGGGCAGTGCAATGCAATCATGAATTCACAATCAAATATTGCAATCACATATTTAGAAGCAGAGAAAAAGTTGAAATGAAATAACTAGAAAGAAAATATCCTCATAAGAAGTTGTAACGATAAATGTAATACATCTTATATAAAAATAGAATTTTGTTTTATTTTCCATTCTAAGATGTTTTATAAAATGAAGTGATAAAACTGGCTCAAATCAACATGAAGCCTTCAGAAATTCTAGGGACTGCACATTAACCAACAGTTTATGCAAAGACTGAACCAACCTCCTCTTGACGTGCAATGGTACTAAAAAGCACACACACAATGTTTAGAACCAGAATGACTGCACACTACAGTGCTTATTCCAAATCTAGCCAATGACTCTGAAAGCCAAATTGCCCATCGTTAGTACTGATCAGTTATAACATGGAGAATATAATAATCTAGAAAACCTCCCACATTAACAGCTTGAATTAAACAGGTAGTAAGAGGCAACATTCTATTATAAAAGGGAAAAAAGAAACAGACAATGGATAGCTCTAATAATGGGAAAAGATAACAAAGACCTAGCATTCTAGCATCTGGCACTAAATGAACTTTTTTGTAAACTGAATGGCGGTTTCCAAAACTGCTCCAAGCATCATTCCTTTGCCAAGGCAGTAAACAGCTTTTATCAGCAATAATGATGGCATAATCCCAGCTAAAAAGGAAAGTAACATATGGCAGCAGCCCTCCAAATACCATCCCAACAAAGTAGGGGGCATTTTTATTACAGCGTCCACTTGCAGAAAATCTGCCAGACAGCTTTCCCTTTTCTTCCCTCTCTTTTTATTTATTTGTTTTTAAACAGGTTATCATTTTCTCTGAACTGAAATCACATTTGGGAATTTTAAACTAATGATTCTTTTTTCTTAAACCCACTAACAGACTTATACAAAGAAACTGCTACATGTAATGATGGCTAATAAAATAAAATGGAGCTGCCTACTCAAAAATTTAATAATTTGTTAAATACCTAAACTTAACAAATGTTTTTAAAATTAAGGATACTGCTACCTCGTATAAATGCTTATACATAGTAAATACCCAAGAAATAATTGGTCTCAGATTATTAGTAAGAGTTCTTAATAACTCGGGTAAAACATAATGTAGACACAAAAATATTCCTTTGTATAAAACTGATAAATAAACTACAGTAAATGGCAAAGAAAGTAATCCATAAATGATCTTAACCTTATTTGACATGTGTTAAAATGTCTAACTTCTTAATATATAGCTTTGATCAAAACAATCACAGTCAAGTGTTTTTTAGCTCAGCATACTGTTTATCAATAAAAGTGTAAAAGAGGATGCTTCTATAAAATATCTTCTAATGGCCTGTGGTAAGGGCTAATGAATCATAAATTATACCTTGGTTTTCAGTGATAGACTTTCTATTTTCATTGACAAGTCAATGGCTGTCTTTCTAGGCACTTGATCACTCTAATTCTTTGGAAATACAATGTGAGAATGACAATGCAATTTTGATTCCAAATTTAAATGCTATACTGAACAGGTTTGGAAAATTAAATTTACTAATTAAAACAGTCATTCTGTCCTACACATTTAACATCTTAAACCTTTGTTTATGGCAGTAAATTTATTTATTAGTTGAGAGAGAAATCAATGAAAAAGTAAAAGAATATTAATATTTTTGACATCTCTACCTATAAATATTTTTTCAGGCTGAAAAATGTATCTAATAGCTCCACTCACTGATGTGCACTACAGTTTACCACGGTGTCTATATTTCCGTTGTCAGTTTTACAGTATCTCCCTTCATTAAACCTATCAAGTTTTCCTTTTGATCACGCAACCAAGGCCAGAAGACAGATATCTTCCTGGAACAGAACAGTCTGCCAAGTCTTTCACAAGACCAGCTTAACCTCCCTATTGATTTTTTCAACACTGCAGCCATTCATTGTTTGTGACATTTGGCTGTCGGCTCTTTAACACCCTTCAACCAAATCAATTTCATATTTTTGTCAATGCTCTGCAAGAGGATGAGTAAAAATAGGAAGAGACTTAGCATGATTTAAAATGCTGATCTTCTCACAGTTTTATCTTTAGTTTTTTATAAGGCTTATAAACTTAATTCATGCTCTTATTTAGACTGCAAAAAACAAGGAGAGAAGCACTGTAAATTAAAATTTTTCGGTATAGTACTGACCTCATCCTTACTGAATCTTTGAAAATTTCTGTTTTCTTAATGCAAATGAATTATATACAATCGCATACTACTTGACCTAAAAAATTCATGCAAAGATGTGTTCTGTGGTTTGGATATTGAAATATAAGAAACACGATAAAAGACAATAAATACAGCATCATCATTACTGTCTGTGTTTTCCAAAGGCAAAACATATCACATAAAAGCACCAGTTTGCTCAGCCTTGAAGTCTGAACTTCCAGTGCGTGTAGCCACTAAACGCCATAGACCAGAAACGCAAAAACGCCTTTGACATCAGTTAGGACAACGTGAAAATCAAAGACATATTTTCCAAATCCTGCCAAGTAACTCACATTCAGAAAATCTTGTGGATACTCACAAAAACAAAGAACAAAACTCAAAGGAACTAGGTATTTTTACTGCATTTTGTTAGTAAAATTTTAAACTATAATTTTATATTAAGAATCACTGGGCTGCCTGCTTTTTCTGTTAATTAATTAGCCCAAGAAATAGAGTGAGATGTTAAAATCACAGTGATTTATCTAAATATATATCCAAAAAAGTGAGTTAATGATTTGAAAAACCCAAGAGTTCCTTTGGAACCATTATATATTTCTGAGAATGCATATAATATGCAATTCTTCAAAGAAGACTATAACCTAATATGCCTATAATTTGCTGGCATATATTGATAGATGTTGCAAAAATATTCAAACATAGTTAAACTGCAGAGTAGGTAAAAATAAAAAGGAGCAAAGGCAATTTTAAATGTAAGCATTTATCACACCTACTAACCCATTAAAAAACACGTATTAAAAATCTGACAATTCAAATTGGTTCTATGGAATCTTTTGGAAACAAGCTATCACACACATATGCAGGGCGTTCAAATATCAACAAGTATATTTCATCGAACATAAGGCATCAGTTGTGAGACCCTCACCACGAATTTCTGTTCTACTATGAAAAAAAATCTGCCACTTAAACTATGACATCAATTGCTAAAAGCATCCTAGTTTCAGAAACGCTAAAATATAGAGAAGAAATAAACATCTCAAAAATCAATGAAACATGGTAATAACCAACCAGAATAACATTTACTATCGGTTGTTTATGTGTGCCGTTTTAAAATGCGCACATTAAATATTGTGGCACAGTACTTAAAATCACTCAGAACATTAGCATGACCTTCAACCTAACAAACTGACTCTCATATTGCCCTTTGACTTCTTATGGATATGTTGCTGTATAAACTAAAGCATAATAAATAAAGCACACATAAGGAAATCATATTGTATCAATCATTATTTGTAAATACCAAAAAGTTAAACCAAACAACTAAGAATCTATGGAACATTCACATTCTCCACTACAAAGCTTATGGAAGAAGTCTTCAAAATTAGAAGGATGTTTCAATAAGGGTCTTGAACTCTAATTAATTATGTGATTCTGGGGAAGCTTCTTAATAGGTCTGAGCCTAACTTCTTTCATGGAGGCAAAGAGAAATACCACCTGCCTCTCAGAACTACTGCGAGCATTAAATGAAGTCAGTTATGTCGAAATCCTTTACAAGTACCTAGCACATAGTAAATGTTCAATAAATGCTTTCTTCCTTTCTTCTGACGATCAATGCAAAAACTGCATTAAAACCACACAAAAAGAAAATGAACAGATGACTCAAGATCAATATGATATACATATTCAAGATGCTGCTGATGGCTCCTTAGAAATCATTATACTATACTAGCATAGAACGCATATTTTAGTTATGTATGATTCAATCCACAAAAATGTATAAATTTCCATAAAGACAGGAAGCTGTTTTGGTCACTCCCACATCTCTAGCAGCTAAAATGATGAGTAGCACATAAGAGGTATTCAATAAATATTTCTTAATGAATTAGGACTTAAAATAACTTTTAATTTAGAATACCACAATAACTTTTCATCTGGTAGCAACTCATGAGAATTATGCAGTAAA
>RJWH01001583.1:150321-215321 GCA_004363575.1 Solenodon paradoxus
TGGACGGCTGAGAAAGACTGAATGGAAAGGGGTGAATTCTTTTATGCATGTAATAGTTCAGAAAACTGATATGATGTCAACATGAATGTGTTTTACAATAAAATTGGGTGTCAGAGCCAGAATGGATTCACTGTCTCTGCAGGCCAGAGCACAGCCACTGTTGCCTAGAATTGAGTAAAGTTGTCAACTGAACTGATGTTCAGCTTCAGTGAGATGGCCTGAAAAGAGAAGAGCGAGCACCAGGAATACACACTGAAGCAACTTTTTACTTTTAAGAAAGAGCTTCTATTTCTAACCCCATCTTAAGCTTAGTTGCTCTATTGTTTGAAGGCAGAACATAAATTGACACTTAGTTAAAAAAAAAATAAGACAAAATTTAAGTATTCAAAATTAGAGCTTGAGACACAATATAAGAAAATATATGCTTTCTGAATTATGAATCTCAAAACCATTTCATATTTTAGATAGGGTATTCTTTTACTTAAATTTCTCATCTAGACTTTGGTTAGCAATGCAATAAAACGTCACTAAAAAAGCAAGAACACTGACATCAAACTATTTCTACCACTTAAATTGTTCCACACTAAAGACTTCTACAGCTTACTATAACATTCTTTTGAAATTAATTCCAAAATCCAGAACAGTTAAGAGATCAACTGACTCCCTCCAGATTCCGTAACCAGAACAATCAAGTCGGCCTGCAGTGAAAGAAGCCTGTCCACTCAGCAGCGTTCCGAACAAAAGCTGGCGGTACGGGCTCCACGCACCACAAGCCCAAGCCCCAAACAAGTCGTATGACAGCAGAGACCTACACTCTAGAGACTTCACTCTTTCCCTTCTTCTCTGTCACTGAACGAACTGAGGTAAGACAACACTCTAGGGACAAAACAGCGAAGAGAGGAAAGGCAGAGTGGTTATAAATATCCTGCTGCAACAGTTTCGTACATGAAAATCCAGGTTTTTCTGGTGCTGACCACATCAGAGGTCCAAAGCAAAAAAAAAAAAAAAAAAAGGACCTAGAGGGAGCTAGATGACACAGACAGAGGAATCATCAACATTTCTCCTACCTCAGCCCCTGAACCAAGCATGTGCCAAGGTTGATTTTTAAAACACTGCCATAAAATGAGTTTTCAACAATGAGAATAAATTTACACATGTGTATTCACCTAATCATCCATACAGCTCAGGATCTAAGGGCAGGGCTTTAGAATTTAGATAGAACTTGGAAACAAGTCAAGCTTTCCTCCTTAAAAGGTCGGTGGGCAAGTTGTTAAACCTCCAAATCATAGTTTCTTCACCCGAAAAATAAGAATAATCAAACAAATCACAGACAGCGCACAGATGAGCCACCACAGTCCCTAGTACACATCTGATGGGCCCTAATATTAGCACATGATAATGCAGTAATTCCTGGAGTATAACACAGCCAGACGTTGTTTAGTAAGTGGGCCATCTCAGGCAACAGGAGTCAGAAACTGCGAGGCTCTATGCAGGCAGTAACAATAACAACTTCAACAACTTAAAATCAAACAAGAGAACAATTCCACATAGCAGGCAAACTCCACAAAGGATCAAGCCCTTACCTCCCTCCCTTTATAATGTTCTTTTCATGACGATTCAATTAGAATGAAATTTCACAGAAGAGTAAGAGAGTAAGGGCAAAGAAACAATCCTGTGATATAAATATTCCCAGACTTTGCCCTTCGCCCCCATACATAGATTTAACCACATAAAAGGTCATACAGAATATTTTAAAACTAACATTTTCAAATAAAAATTTTCTTGATATCAAATAATTCAGGACACTACTATTATAAAATTATGGTCAATGCACCAAAAAAGATCACAGAGTTAGGAAAGAAAAATAGACAATTCTTCAAAGGACAGGAGAAAATTTTACTTGGGAGGTTTAGCTGTCACTGACAGATACAATGTGTTAGGAGTCACTAATATAATATATATGCATACATACATATAGATAAATATAGTCACTAGTATATAAAGCTATATATAAGTAATAATATAAAAACCAAGTAGAAACAGTAAGAAATAAAGATGTTATGTATTGTTACACATTACCTATAAAAAGCAATTACTAAGAAACTAGAGGAGAGCATTATTTGCATATGATCAAAAGAACTCTTAAATAATTCTATTATAAGTGACAGCTAAAACAAAATGGACATGTTTCCACTGTTTTCAAAGAAAACTCCATCTTGGAAAAGGTCCTCCTTATCCCAAAGTAGCTTCTATCTTCAGGAAAAAATTCTGGAAGACATTTATGTACCAGCATAAAATTCAACAGTCCTAATTATCACTAGATAATTATCACTATCTTCTTTACTATTTAATACCAAAAGCCAAGGGACAGGTCTGTGAGCACATCAAGCATAAAAGCAATCCCTCTGCCAATACCCATATTTACAGAGGTATCTGAACGGCCCACCGTCCAAAGTGCTGCCTATATTCCAGAAGTGAACATCGCAAGACTGACAGATAACAAAACAATGAAGTGGTATCTTAAAGCTCTGCTTTATACTAAGAAGTTTAAGTCAGTGTAAGAAGTTCATTCTCTCAATTCCATTAACAGGAAAGTGGCTGAAAAGACATTCTTGGAATGAACACTTATCCTTTCCTGGGTCTCTCATTTCTTGTTGTCCATACAATACTTAGAGGTTACAGTCCTCCAAAACAATCTCCAAAACATTTTCTCTAACTCTCCTACCAGAATTAGACTAATATGCTCTGTTTTCCAAGCTTTTACCCTCCCCATAAAACTTTGCTCTTTCTCTCTTTGCCTACTTACGTTAAATTTTGCTAGCTGATTGTGTAGGAAGTTATATTTGCTCATCCAACATGACTGAAGTTTACAATCTAACCATCCAGTAACCAGTCCTCAGCTCTACCCTCAATCCTTCCAATTACCTTCACTTCCTAGAGTCCTGCTTGTCAGTCACTGTTTTCTATTCCATCCTTTGGCAAGGGCAGATGAAGAACTGTATCAACAAGCCCACACCTGCAGCGCAGGCCACATACAGCCCAACCACCGGGGTAGTGGGGCCGGGGTAACAGACAACTAAAATGAACAACAAAATTAAGTCTTTCTTCCTCCTCTCTCTTTCTTCCTGCTTGTGCCTGCCTCCTTAATTCCTGCCTGCCTGTCTTCCTCTAAATATATATATATATACATATATATATATATATATGTATATATATATATAATATAATATAAAATTGGCATGTGATGAGCATATATTTTTTCTCCAGAACACATGTATTCTCTCATTATCACATTCAATCTCATGAAATTACATGTGAACCTGGTTTTATGTATTGGGGGGTGAAAGGCAAAGAACTAAAAATATTTTTATTACAAGATTACCTCTTTATGTTTCCTCTTTCTTTTGAACATCATTCTAATAAAATTGCCGTAAGAGGACATTAATTTACTCAACCTATAGACCTGAACAAGGGATCTGTCTTGTAAATCTTAATACAATGCTCTTTATGTACCAGGTTATGTCTGACTCTTCAAACCTACAACAACAAATGAGGCTCACTGGGTTCCCACATCAACGGTAGCAACAGGCATCTACTGAACACCTACTATGTAAAGAAACTTGGCTAAATACTTTCATGAAAGATTTAATAATCACAACTCTTAATATTTCTGACATTAAGCACCACAATTTTTGAAATTCAAAAACTGACACAGATTATTAAGTTACTTCTTCAAGGCAATTAAAATGAGCAGTGAAAGTTGGACCCACATGCAGGTCTGCATGCTGAAGCTTTCCCTTCTCGTGTCTCAGTGCCACCACAATCTCCATCCCAGCTGCAGTCATTTCTCTTCCACCATAACAAAATTTTGTCATTCCTTACATGTGACTTCTCTGAAAACGCAACACTCTCTCCTAGAAATCCATTTTCGTTCCACCTTCAAAATTCTACTTTATTCTTTTCATTTCATAGAACCCTCTTAGATTTAGCACCATACATTTCCAGTTTAGATGATATAGCACTAACCACCATGCCCGTTCTTTGTTCTCGCCAAGTATTTTGTGCTTTTGTACACGTAACTAGTGTTATGGAATATATTTTTGTCACTTGGCATTCACAGGGTACATTCAATGTCCTAGAGAAGAAAAGCAAGTTGCAATACTAGTAATCAACAGATTTATATTTATGTTGATAACTGGGTTATATCCTAAGAATGTGATTTGGTTGGAGATTTTTCATATTCTTGCATAAAGTATATCTTCCTATCATTTCTCATTAGTAGCCCAAATCCCCTCATTTACCAAAATAATTCTAGCTGGGCGTTACACTGGGAAGCAGTTTGTAGCTTAGTGTAGCAATTGTTCATACAAACTGCAAAAGTTTCTTTAATACTGTGAGAACAAAAACCTATCATCCAAAGAGCTGTTGGAAAATCAAGGGAAGAGAAAAGAAGAAAAAAGGATGGCAATGTCTGTTTTACCTCAGAATGCCAAATACCTGGCACTGGCTCTGCTGTTAGGATGTCTTCCTTAGCCATTTGAACAGAGCAGCACCACCCAAGGATGCACTGCGTAGTTACTACCTTACAGAAAAAGCTAACAAAACAAACAATATGAACATTCTTGAGATCTTCACTATTTGAAAATCATAGGATAGTTCAAAATGGCCCTTTATGAGACAAATACCAGTTGAGCTCACTCATATGTGACACAGAAACAAAGCAAACAAAACAAAATCAAAACCCTTGTACACTTGACAACAGCAATGAGGTTACCAGTGAGGGAGGGGAAGGGGAACAAAGAATAGCAGTGGTCCAATGGAGAGTGGTTGAGAACTAGCAGAACTTTGGTGGTGGTTGCAGTGTGTGGTAATTATCTGATGAAGAGTAAACCTGCACATATAAAACTAAAATTGTGTTGTGAATCAATGTTACTTCAATTTTAATGGCCCTATATTAATCCTAATTATTACAAACAATTTTGATCCCTTTTAAAGAGTATTTCCATGTCAACATTTTTAATGTATCATATAGTTCAAAAGATAAACAATATACTTTTAAGTTGTTTTCCTATTCCTGAAAGTAAACACCTTGTTCTCCAGAGGTAACTAATGTCATAATTCTTATGCGTGGTTGTAGGTGTTCTATATGAATATAAATACAGAGACAATAAACACATAAAACTATACACAAAGTATACATTTCTATTATTTTCCTTTATAATATGTGTGTATACACTTAATACATATACACACTGCCCTGCAACTGCCTGACTTAGCACTATCTTGGAAACTGGTTCTATACAGTGTATAAAAGAGCTTCACCATTCTCTTATAAAGGTTATATAGTATTAAATTGAATCAGCATAATGTAATTTGTATGACTACTTCCCTACTAATAAACATTTAGATTATATCCAAGCTTATACTATTCTGACTAACACTATAAGCATCGTTGAATGTATGTGTGTGTGTGTGTGTGTGTGTGTATGATTTCTTACATGCAGGCTAAATTACAGGAATTCTGATCGATGAGTCAAAAGATTATCTAAATTTAAAAGTTTGACAGACATTATTAAGATTATACCAATTAACATTCTTACCAACAATCTGTAAGAGTGCCTGTCTCTGCACCCCTCTCCATCACACTGGCCCCATACTTTTTGCTCACTGTCAATTCGACAGATGAAAACTGCTCAGTGCAGTTTTACATTATTTGACTCTAGAAATCAGCAAAATGCAGTAGATATAGGTATGGATTCTGGGGTTCTTGCCATGCTGTGGATTCTGCATTCACTAAATGATCACGGGCAGGTAATGTAACCTCTGTGTAATGTAACTTCTTCTTAAGTCAAATGTGGATGATACTACCTCTACTTCAAAAATTCTTATTAGTAAGTTAAAGGTAAGTTAATAGATATGAGGTGCCTAGAATTGAGTAAAGACTCAATTATGGTAGTTTTTTTTTTATCTTATTTTGAATAAGGCTGGGCAATTTTGTTTGCCTTTGTAGTGACTGTTCTGTTCATTTCTTTTGATATTATTTGTCCCATGTTATAATGGATTAGAATGCAAAACATACAGAACTGTTATAAGTCAACAGAAAAGTAATTAAAAAACAAAGACTAGATCACAAAAAGTGAAAACCACTGGTTCATTGTAAGTTTTAGCCACTATCACACTATTATCACCTTGAGCCTTTCTCCAACTACACTTGAGTTTCAGTTCACACATTTTTTCTCTCATAGAAACTTTATCAGTGTTCATTCTAAAGTTGCCTCCTACCCCAGTTAATATTTCATAACACCTAAAGTGTTCTGATATTATTCCATTTATTGATTTATTGTCTGTCTCTCAATGGTTGGAAGGTCTTTGAAGGCAGTATACTAGTCAGTCATGTTCATTGCAGCATCTCCAGCACCTAGAAGAATAACCTGCTCAGAAAAAGAAAGCAGCATTTACCCAACAGATGACACCATTAAAAGTTAAACTGAAATTAGAACCCACGCACAGTGCAGGAGTAAATAAATAAAATGAAGTAGCCTCTTTGGAAAAAAGTTGGAAGTTCGTCAAAGGTTAAACATAGAGCTACTATTAAATCAGAAATTCTACTATAATAACTATACTCCAGAAAAATGAAAATGTATGTCTACACAAAAACTTGTGCATGAATGTTCATAACAGAATTATTCACAGTGGCCAAAAACTTGAAACACCCCAAATATACATGAAATGATCAACAGATAAGTAAAATATCCATTCACAATAAACTTACACTTCAATAAAATAAATGAAATGTTCATACATGAGGTAAGTGGAAGGAACTTGAAAATATTATGCTAAGCCATCCTCAGAAGACCACAGGTAAAATTCCACAGATTTGAAATGTCAAGTACAGACAAATATACAGACAAAAAAAGCAGATTAGCAGTTGCCCAGAGCTAAAAGAAAGAGAAGTCTTCGGAAGAAATGGATACGGGATTTCTTTTGGGAGCTGGAGTTGTGGTTGCATGGTTCTGTGAATATGCAGAAAAAAAAAACCGACCAAAGAATTTGCATTGTCCACATTAAATGAGTACATTGTAGAGTAGTGAATTATACTTTAATGGAGCTGGGATTTTTTAAGTTAAAATGATCAAAATATAAACTGAATTTTGATGTTTGAGACCCAAGGAATGGAGACATCAGTACTATTTTGTTGGAACTGATAAGTGAAAATGGGAAGAAATGAAAGGAGGAAGGCAATAAAATAAAACTTCTTGAAGTACTAAAATCATTCTATCGTCTTAAAAATTTATCTGTTAAGAGAAAATCTGATTTCATTTTTCTTCTCTTCTTCAAAACCAGAAGCTGACCAGGCACTTCCCTGGCAACCTAGCGCACAGGCTGCCACTTCCAGTCAGCGTGGTCCACATATATCCACATACATCCCAAGGATCGGGATTCACAGCCCAGCCTGGGGGTAACGACCAAGCTGAACAACTAAATAAAATGCTTCTTCTACCTCTCACTTCCTATCTGCCTGCCTTCTCACCTCATTCTGCCTGCAACTTTCCTTTAAAAAGATAAGATAGAGACTGATCTAGAATTGTAAACCACTTACTATTTTCTTTTGTCCAGAGCTCTCCTTACAAACCTATGTAATAAACATAGAACCAAACACCATCACTCTCCAGGTCTAATACTGACTCCTGGCATAATGCTGAGACAAAGGAGAGTTTTTACGTGCACGTTAAAACAATGAAAAGGAGTTCAGGTAGCAGGCAGTGTGTCACCTTTCCAGGAACCTGGAAGTCGCATTTTTTTTCTGGTAGAACAGGCTTGAATTCCTTCATCTTTAAAAAAAGAACCAAGGATAAGAGCCCTTCTAAGTATCATTCTAAATCTTTCAAGCTGCTATCTTACAAAATAATTTAAGCACTTTTACAGACAGCCTATTACCAGTACAAACATTTTGAGTTTAGAGAATATTAATTTGTGTCCTCTTCCCCCAACCTAAAACTTTTAGGTTTAATGTACTCTGCAAGCTGCCTTTAAGTACATTACAAAAAGTTCCTAGAAAATATTAATTAGGAAATGCACAAGTTTTAGAATCAAACACAGATCAGTCTGAATCTGGCATTGTCACTTACTAGCCATGTCACCTTAAGGAAGTTAGTTAACTTTGCTAATTCACAATTTTCTAATCTATAAAATTAAGATAACACAAATTTATGGTAACATTATGAGGATACAGCAAGAAAAATATTACTTTTACATTATCAGTAAATTCTTGGACTAATGTAGGAATTTATGTAAACATTAATTTCTTCTCCCTATTTGTTCCTCTTCCTTATTATACACCTCAATAATTAACACCCAAGGATGAAGCTCAAAAGAAATCTTTCTTAAGCCAAGTGGTTTACTAAAACATCAGTCAATATGATAGCGTGCTCAGTCTATGACTTTAAGAAATAAGAAATAACAGCATGGTAGTTTTAAAATCTCAACAAATTTCATCACTGTAACCAAAAAGAGGAATCAGGAAAACACAAAACCACAAAGGACTCTTACAAAAGTAGGTTACAAGAAATCAATCCCCCAAGTCCTAGAACATATATGCACGTGTAGTCAAAAACATTTCATTGCAACAAGTGGTGATGACAAAAAGGAAGTACTAAAGAGATAGCATAGCCCTGGAACTCAGAACTCACCAACCAAAATTCACCCCAAAGGGGAAAGGATCAACACATGTGGGATCTTAGGCAAGTGAAGCTGAAAACAACTACTGAGACTGGAAGGACTCTATGCAGGTTCCAAGTCATGGGGAGGAAACAATATTAAAAACTGAAGCCTAATTAAACACTATAATTAACTGTCAATCTGACCTCAGAAAAGTAGTCTGTATATCTTCAGGAAGTTTATAATCTGAAGCCACTCCCTCAAAAAACTACAAAGAAAGATTTAACTTCTTTCAATGATCTATTATTTTGAAACCACTACAGATAAAATATAGAATAAAGAAAATAAGTAGTTATGTTAATTTTGTTAGGAATCCAATTTCAGCAAAATGAGATTACAAGTTAAAATCAAAGAAGTAAAAAATCCTGTAATCAGTTAGAATATTCTGATTTCATTTCCTTTTTCTCTTTTCCTAAAATCAAACAAGATAGTAACAATAAGCTCTCATATCATTCCTCAGTGAAAATAACCATAGCTCAGTGGAAATGACAGATACCAGATCTAGTGCAGGGGATGACACAAGATGAGTCTGGCATATTTTGTTGTGCCAGAAAGTAAGAAACTATAAAAGCTAATAATAGATCTTGTCAGAAGAAAACAAGAGCCAGCTACAAGGGGCTCCCACTGGACAACTGTGGGACAATTTCAGCAAATTAAAAAAAAAAAAAATTAAATGCCTGAGACAGATTAAAAGACTATGCACATACAAAAAGCCAGGACTTCATATAAATTCTAAGAAAAACAAATAAACCAAAACGAATACACCTCTGGAGGATACTAAGGCAGTACACCTCATTACTCTGGAAATTAATAAAAGGAAAAAATTAAACATTTTATACTGCCTTTTCAGCATAAATTGTATTTTAGGATAACCAAACAGCTCTTGTGAATCAAATAGAGTTGTTCTAAAGAGTTCTGGCTAATAAATGAAGAAGAAATAACATAATTGGAAATTACCATTTTCAATCCATAATAAATTCAGTAATTCAAGCACTGATCATCCATGGATAGTAAAAACCATTAGGTGAAGGGATGATGAATGAGGAACTTTACAATGAAAGAATCAGACTGGCACTACCAGAATCTACTAAACAACCTCACCATTACAAAAACTAAGACAACCAAACTTTACAGCTGATGGCAATACATTATGAAATTTAATCAAGACTTAAGCTCTAATGTCCGGTCTAAAAGAAATTTAAAGAATAGAGGCAAAAGTTAACGCCACAAATCAGCAAAGTCCAGAATGTGGGGCATTCTATAGTACAGAACAATCAATACAGTATATGAACCTGTTTGGATCCTGATCCAAATAAGCCAGTTGTAAAAGAGACATATGTCTGAGGTGTGATAGTGGCACTGTGGTTCATGAAAGGAAGAAAAATATCTTTTATAAAAGTCAACACAAGTATTTAGGGATCATAGAACACGACGCCTGAAATTCACTTTAAAATATTAACAGGAAAAAGGTCGTGGGAGGAGATATGAAATAAGTATAAAATATTCATGCAGTTAAATCTGACTGATGGTTATATACTAGTTCACTGTATGCTAATTTTTGTATGTCTGGAAATTTTTATAATAAAAAGCAAAACATACAAATCAATGAACAAAAAAGTGTGAACTCTAAAATCACCTTATTATGGGATTAAATCCTAGCTCTACCTACCTACTGTGTGAGTTTGGACAAGTCATTTAACTTTCTTTAAGCGTGGTTCTCCTTCCACCAAAAGAGGGAAATAGTTTGAGTGAGATAATCCATACAAAGCAGACAGGATGTTTCTAATACATAAAAAGAGCCTAAAAAATACCAGTCATTGTCATCGTTATGATTAATTCTATTATTATTATTATCATTATTGAGGGTGTGTTAGCAAAGGTTCCTGATTAGTTTCTTATGTAAATAACCAATGTTTATTTTGTCAATTATCTTATTTCTTCTCCAAAAACACATACAAATACCAATATCAAACATCTACAAATAACTGCTTGTCCTTTGCTATTATTCAACTTTTTAAAAATTATTCAATACAAACATTACTATTACCAATATAATAGCAAATAAGGTGTATTGTTTCAAATTTTATACTACTTTTCAATTATATTTAAGTGACATGGTATCATCAATATTTTATCTATAATCCATAGTTCTATTTTTAAATTTAAATTTTCTCTACAATGATAGATAAAAAAATTATATATCAAATCCAAGAAACATATAAAGTAATCTTTTTTCAACTAAAAGCAAGAAATATTTTTCTCATTTCTATATAAATAAAATCAGTTTGGTACTCATAATATATATGCTTTACATGATACAAAATCCTTTTTGTAAATAAAAAATTATACTCAAGTCTAAGAGCTGAAGCAACTGATAAATTTTTCCTTTCACTTTTAATCAGGCTTCCTGTTGTAAGAGCTCAGCAGACAGTGACGCGAGACACTGCCTCCCAACTTCGGTTCACCTTTGCAGTTCCACAAGGGACACCATGTCAAGATTGTTCAGCTTTTTTGATGAGTGCTGCGTGGGTAACTAATGTGTAAATGCAGATACGTATAGAAAGCAGTTTTGACAGTGATGTATTGCAACTGGTTCCAGATGTCGGAAAGGGATGCTTGGCCAAGCATCTGGGGCTCCATTGCCACAAAGCAGTGCCAGGACCAGGCTGGTCTTCAAAAGACCACGGTGCTTTAACTATGCAATCAGAATCTTAAAACAATTATTTTTATTTTCTTCTTTCAGGAAAACACTAAAATAGTTCTGCTTTGACACTAATTTTATATATTTAAGGAAGGAAAGAGAGGTTGAAAAATTGAGGACCCAAACAGTTTGGATGAAGGGAAATCTCCAAAGCCAACTGATAGGATATTCAAAATTAAGTACCTATTCATGTCATATAATAAGAATTTTAACTAAGTGCCACTAAAATTTGAAGATGGACAAAGTTAAGCAACCCTGACTTGTAAATGTTGAAATTACTCATTTAATGATATTAGAATTACTAAGAAAATCATCATTAGCACTGACTTTAAGAAATGATCGATTTTATAATCATGCAGTTTTAGGGGGAAATCCTGGAAAAGAGTAACAATAAGCAGCTGGTCCACTAGCTGATGAAGTGCAAAAAGATGTATAAAAAAATTCTAAAGTAGTAATGTATTATTACAATCAAGAAAGGAATAGCCTTTAACCTTTAAAATTGATAGAGTTGCACTTTTACATGAAAAATGTTGTCACGTAGCTCCAACATAAGCATGTGGTCTAATGGGAATTTGTTCAAACAACCTGTCTGTCTCCCTCTTCTTTCAATACCAAACTCCCAGCTCCAATCAAAAAAACTCTCAGGGGATCACCTACAGCTACATTCTCTCCATGTGGTTTTGCTATAAGGCATTTTCTCATTGATCAAGGGACTGCAGAAAGCATGCGTTCTGTTTATCCCAGAACAAAGAAGGTGACTTACATTACTGATTTTCAGTAAACCAAGTGTTCTGAAATACGCTTTAATAGAAATAAGGGCAAACAAATCTGTTAGAATGATATCTAGTACTCTAGGTTCCTTGTGATTTCTGAATAAACTGAACATTTTTTAAACATTACAAAACTTTCAATCTATGAGAGAATCTTGTGGTCAATAACATCAATTTTTTATAGCCCAAAGCTGCTGTTTGGCCTGAAAGAATGTGATATGCTAATTGAAAGGTCAAGAGTAGTTTTTAAAAACTAACCAATCTTTTTTTTCAGATGGATCATCAAATTTATCTCTAACCTTGCATTTTAAATGATCAACCAGTCAAATTTTATTGTGGTTTAGAATACATTAAAGAATGGTGCCAGACAGCGAAAGAGTTGCAAAGTATTTATCCCCATCTCCACTTTTATAGGGTTCCATTACGACCATCTTTATTCTGACACCTGTACCAACAAGCCACAGTTTAAAACAATATTAATTTTGGTGTTATCCTAAATGATAGATTTGCTACCTAATAAATTATGTTCAACACATAGGAATATAGGTAGAGCTTTTTCTTCCTTTTTTAAGGAAAGGTGCAGGCAGGAAGAGAAGAGGAAGAAGCATTTATTTCCAGTTTAGTTGTTTACACTGGTTGTTTTCTCACCACACCAGGGACTGGAACACAGGGCTATGCCACCTGCAGCCTTCAAAGGTGACTGACCCAATCACTGCTCCAGCAGGGGGGCCAGGTCGAACATAAATCATTAATTATTCTGAAATATGGAAAGCTTGTGTAGGTGGTGCTATTATATGTATGAGATCTAGTAAGTCAAAAACAAAATTACTGCAACATGAAAATATATATAGGTGAAAGTACTTTGAGTTCTGTGTTTATCTTGTCAGTTTACTAATAATTCAAAGTTAATCCTCTGAACAACATAAAATAAACTAGTACTTCCAGAAATGCAAAATATAAATTACTATACCCAGCAAAAGTTCAAACTTAAAAGCTACTGACATCTCTAGAGCTTAAAGACATAGTAGATAAGATTTTAAATGAATTCAGTTTCCCATTCTGAAAAATACGGGCAAAATTCCAGAAAAAGCTTTGTAGCACTGGTAAATTGGTACAACCACTTTGGAAAGCAATTTAGCAACATCAAATAAAATTGAATGCTCAGATATACTCTAGAACCCAGCATTTCTATTTTTATAACTCTGAGAAATTCCTGCACATAAACATGAATATACATAGAATCATATTTATAGTAGCAAAACTTTGCAAACAATTTAGACATCCATCAACAGAAAAGCGCATATGATATCCATTTGCAGGATGGAATGCCACAAAGCAGTAAAAACAAATGAAATCAATTCACAAGTATCAAACTGGATAATACACACAGAAAACAATGGTGAGTAAAAATAGCAAGTTACAAAACAATATATACATAGTCCTATATATACATTATATTTATAGCAATGAAAAAAATTAACTATTTGTTATTTATAAACATACATTTACAGTAGATTTTTTTTAAGCTTCAAATGAGAAGCATATGTACAACTATAAGATAGGAATTACTTTTATATAAGTACAAAAATTATTGGGCTGAAAGGATGTGGAATCTTCAACCAATTATAACTAGGTTACTTTTTAAATAAACATATAAAGCAGATATGGCAAAATTCTGATATTAAATTTTAAAATTTAACATAAGGACAGATGAATGTTTGAAATATTTCATAATTAAAAATTAATTATGGAAAAAGTCCATATACTCTTTTATGACCCTTTACTTCAGAATTTCTACTTATACTTTCAATTACATTCATTTATACTGCATAATTTTGTTAGGTTAAAAAAGTATGCCCATAATTGAAGGACAGAGTAATCTATCCTTTCCAAAATGGTCTTCACACAATTAAGTTGAACTGTCTAAATAGTTATATTGATATTACCAGTAGTATGTTTTTGTAGCATTCATAATCACTGATATACAGTCAAAGAAAAGACTGCTCCAACCATAAATGACTTTACATTAATGAGACAATATTCAAAGCTAGTCACCAAGCACTTAATAATACCTGATTTTTCAATTGTCGAATTTTTCACAAAAAAAATAAAAATAAAAAATAAGAAAAAAAAAGAGGATTATCTTTATCATTCCTGATAATCACGACTGACAAGAGTAAACAATTTGGATTTCAACTTAGAAAGCAATTTTTTATTTTAATGAAGAATCCCACAGATGTTAAGATTCTGAGCCATGAAAAATTTTTAAGGTAAAGATCATTTCCATAGAGAAATTGCTAAGACTGTGAACAGAGGAATGTATTACGCTAGAATCTCTATGCACTATCTTAACTCTAACAGTTTTCTCTAGAAATTGAATGTTTTAATTTCAAAACTAATTAAATATTAATATAATTTCCTTTCTCAAAGATACTATGCTAGAACTGAACTGGTTGAGAAGTGCCACCCTTAACTAACACTTAGAAAATACCTCCCAATGCAAAATTAAACAGATTTCCAGGATATTCTAGAAAAACTCCCCAATCGGATTTAAAATAACGGACGCTTACTACAGCAAATTTGGTAGCTATCACAACCCCGGACTGATGCTCTAAATGCCAAAACTGAGCAAAATACATAAAGAAAAATGAATACTTGTTAGCAGGACGGCACAGCAAAAGTAAACAGTGATGTAACATGAGAATACGTCCTAAATCAGTGGTTTCTAAAATGTGGCCCACATACGCCTAGACTCCCCGAGGGCATTCTTAGGGGTCTGGGAAAGTGAAAACTATTCTCAAATATTACTAAGATGTTGCTGCCTTTTATACTCTCACTCGCTTATGAGTTTACAGTGACGTCTCCGAGGTGACAGGAAGCACGACGTCACACCGAGTGCACAACCGGTAAGAGTGTGTAGCTGCCGAAGCAAGACTTTGAGGAGATCTGCATAAAATACAAAACAATACCACTCTTCTAAATATGTGGGTTTTATTTTTTAAATATTACACACCACATGCAATTGATTCAGTGTTATTTTTACATAAACCTCATAATTTTTATTTCTATTATGGTAAATACTGATAGATATAATCCACATGAGCAAGAGATAGCTGGGTTCTCAATAATCCTACTTGACATGGAAAGAGGTACAGATCCTGAAAACATAAACTTGAGAACAAGTGACCTAAACCTAAGCATTGATAAAAGCATTAAATGAACTAACACATGTAAAGTAATTTTCACAAAGCATGGCAAAGAGTAAGTTCTCAATAAATGGTAGTGATCATTGTTCAATTACAACAGCTGGGGTTACAGAAAGCAATATTGAGGCTAGGGGCTTTTTGGTTTATTTTTTTAAAGGAAACATGCAGGAAGGAATGAAGACAAGCAGAGGCAGGAAGACAGGAAGAGAGAGGAGGAAGAATTTCATTTCATTTAGCTGTTCATCTGGGTTGTTTCCGCTGGTACTGCGACATGAACCAGGATCTTTGAGGGGGGGTGGACTGCAACAGCCAAAGACAGCTGATGAAACCTCTACTCCACTAGGGCTCACCAGGATTAGGGATTCTTGAAAATTCAACGCCCTTTCCCATTCTCTAGTAAGCAACAACAACAACAAATTATTCATCAAATTTAACTGATCAATAAATTCTAATTAAATTCTATAACAGGTCTACATACTATTTCTCGATACCTTGGGAATTTCCTTCTGGAAAAACAGGAAGGCCTGATTTACCAGACTTAAAACATACCTGAAAGACCAAGACAGAGTTCTCTTCTCCTCTGAGTTCCTCCACTAGGAAAACAGCAACAAGACACCTACAAATCTTACACCAAGCACAAACTAGCACATTTCACTCTCGTACGTTTAACAGCAGCCACAAACATGGAATAACAACTAGAGGGACCGTGAGCAAGTTTCTGGTCAAGATCCAAATGACAGGCCTGTCTAGCACATATCCCAGACAGACCAAAAGCTAGACTCACAAACTGAGCAGTTACTGTCACACTAGTGGGTCAAGTAGCTCTTCCACAAGGCCAACCAAAATCTTTCCAGTTTTCACTTTGAGGTCGCATACTTGTGTTTCACCTTTAATTGATAAAGATAAAAATCAAAATAAAACCAGTTTTAAAAAATGAATATAAGTACACAGAAACTAAGTAATTGGCAGAAATCTTGTAAAAATCCTTTTCTCTGGTTAAGACACCTCCCAAATCTCAATTTTTTCTTCACTGAATAATAATTCATTCTCTTAATCACTCTTTACTGCCTTCTAAACACCAAAATAAAAACCATATTGGAGCCTTTACAATTTTTCTTTATTAAAAAATAAAGTGCAGACAGATCCAAAAGTAGCTACTACAGAAATTTCATCAAGGTACTAGAATGTCTAGCTCATTTGTACCTGTTATCTCCTAAAACTTTTAGTCTTTTTTATGTTTCTTAGAAATGATTTGATATATGAAATTGCTCCCAAACCTGACACAGTAAAACATACTTTCAAAAAATATTACCTCGCCTCCAAAAAAAAAAAAGCCATATTAACATATTAGGTTCAGTCTTTTTTTTTTTTTTTCAAGGCAACAAGGCGGCAGAAATGAAGGCGCATAAAGGCAGGCAAGCAAGGAAAGAGGCAGCAACGTTTTCCTTGTTTTATTTGGCTGTCCATCTGGGTTGCTCCCACAGCCCTGGAATTGAACACAGGACCGTGGGTTGCACTTGCACACATGCTGCACACAGCCCCTGCGCCGCCAGGGCACTCTCAGTCTTTTTAGAACTATCTTCGCAACTTAACTTCAGCATTCAAATGAAAGCAATGAACAGCACAGCACGGAGGTACATAAAGCCCATTTCTAAAGAAGGACAGGTAAATAAAAGTAAAGAGAATTATGGCAACTTTTTTAATACCTCATGTATTTTTATACACGACAGTGACTGGGGTAAACATGAAAATGCTAATCAGCAATAATGGCAGGCATTTGCAGAGGTGACCAGAGAATGCTCATTTCTCCCTCTGCCACAATTATATTTCTTAGTTTTAAATAGCACAGCTGATTCACAATATGGTCATACTGAACTTCCACCATAGGATATGTACCTACTAAAAGGGCAAACGAAGGCAGTAAGATTTAACGAATGGTAGCAGTTACTGACAAAAACAAATTCACATTTTTAAGCTAATAGCAAACACCACCACCCACAACTCTATACCTAAATTATACAAGTGCTGAGATGGATTTTCTATAAAATCCCCAAATTCAACTTCTCACTAATGTGCTTCATAAGTATAAAGTGCTGAATTAAGTTTAAGAATGTTACAATGTATAATGTGAATTTAGTTTTAAATAATTATCCAGAAAGTCAGCAACAATGCTGAGATGATACCATATGTGAATGTACAGGAAAACATTTCAATGACATAAAAGCATTTATTAGATTATACAGTCTTTATTCTATTAAAGTCAAACTACAATCCAAGCTAAACTCAAAAATGGTTTCTAAACTAATGGAGGGAAAATGATTATAAAAATGTCACCTGCTAGATCTGAATATAAAGTATGCTCTCAGAAATATTGAATTTTAAAATCGAGAAACACAGTTTCTAAAGAGGTGTTACCTCCTTCAGCAAAAGTCTCACTACTTACAGTTAAGTCACATCTATGTAAGAAATGCTTTTAAACTGGAGAACAGAAAAAAAGGACCTCCTTTAAAAAAATTTTTCAATAATTAGTAAAGAATTTCCCCAGATCTTTAGCACAATACAGCTAGAGGAAAAACAACCCCAAGGCATGTAAAAAGTACTCCTTGGAAGTTAAAAATACATACACAAAATTTTCTAACAAAGAACAATATACAAGGTTCACAAGCATGTTAGTTCTCTGCCACTTACAATCCACCTTTAAATATCAAATTTTAATTTTCTTATTTAGGAAAAATTATGTAATTCTTCATAGCACAGTTTAAAAATAACTCCACTATTAATGCAGACCCTTTATTTAATCACAGGCTAATTTACTCCTGACAGAAAGTAAATTCCACTATTTTCTGTGAGGCTTTATGAAATTGCCATCATTTTTAATTAATTCTTAATTAAAATATATTACACCACAGCTTCTACCCATCTCTCTTGATATTCTAACATAATCAATTCAAGACCATTTACATATCATTAATTAAAAGCCTTCCTCTCTCATCCTTAAAATCATAATGAGTCTCTATTTCTCATTAGCAGCCTTTAAGGGATAAAATAACAATAGAGTCAAGAATGAATGGCAATTTTTTTTAAATAATAATTTCTACCTTTAAAATCTGTATCATGGACAGTGTTAGTTTCAACATTTCTCAACTTTAGGGAATTCTTGAATTCCTTCTCTATATTTTTCAATACAAAGAGCAACAATTGGCAATAATTTGAAACTACACTTCAAACAAATGAAGTAAAAAAAATAATTTAAATAGTATTTTTTAGAAGAGGGAAAACGGAACAGACTCCTCTGGGCGATGACAAGTCTTACCATGAGCACTACAAACTAAGTTACTATGAAAGAGTGAAACGAACATAGCTAACATTACCTTTTCTTCCTTTCCACTTTTATTAACTGCCTAAATTTTCAGAAATGAGATCATCTAAGATCTACAGGAATTTTTTTCCTTAAAAGGATTATTTTATTCAACTAAAAGCCCATTGTTAATATCTTAAATCTTAAGATATAATTAGAAAAACATAATTGAAGTTTCTATCTCTATCCATTTCTTACTAGCTTACCACTGGTCAGAAAAAAGTATCTGTGATAACATAAAGAACTGAAACAGAGAAGCTAGTAGGAAGATCTATAATTAAACTCCAGAGCTATGATACGTTTTACACATTCTTAAATGAACTATGATATATGCTGGTAATATAAAAAGTTATCATTTACTGGTAATGAAAGGTAAAAATTAACCACCTATTCAATGATTTTACTTCTTCTGGAGGCTTTAAAGCCAATACAGTTTGAGAAAAAGACTTACAGTAACTCATGACTTTTAACCCAACGTTTTTAATATTTTGGCTATAAGTTACAAAATTAATACAGACTCAACTATTGGTTTTATGATTAGTATAAAATAAAACTGCACTGCTTTTCTTTTGCTTAGAGCAAATGCAGTGGTATTGCCTTCCAAAAAAAACTGACTTAAATCTTAATTTGTTTTATTTTTCAGAGTTTATTGTTCATAATATTTCAAAGCTAAACTATGAACACAAATAGGAACCAAGTGAGTATCAAAATGTGACCAAAAAAATAGTACCACATAATAGAGACAAAATATAATCGGACTCATGTCTTGGAAATTTTATGCAGACTTACTGTCACCAGCATTAACTATATCTAGGTGCTTCATATCAGGCAAATCAGATTTATATCACTGTCTTCTGTCAAATGCAGGTTCTCCACCACAACTTGTCAAGACAGCCTGTCTGAATCTTCACACGTCAGACAGAATCACAGTGCTTGGTGTTTTGGTCTGTTGACAGCAATTTATTTTGATGTGTTGTCACAATATGGAATTCTTCAATGCTCTGCACCATGGTGCCAGTAAGTCCCACTATACTTTTTTCCACTGCCAGATGCTACAGGTTTAGTAAGGAGAAAGAGAAAGTTTTGCCTTGCTTTTAAAACCCCTTTAGTACAGCTCTAGGTTGTTAATTTCAAAGTGTCTCTGCGAAGAAGAGTGTTAACCAATAGCAAGCACCTTGAGATATTCCGTAATTGCAGAATCCAACATCCTGTTTAAACTCACAATGAAATAAGGGTTAAGCACAGTTTACCAGCCTGTTAAGAACAACGAGGGACTTTAAAATTCCTGCAAGTCAAAAATCAAGATACACCATCCTGAGACTAAAAATTAGCTTGGTCTACAAATCCAAAGTGGTCAATTGTTTCCTTAGCTCTTTCAGTGGGCAAGTTCAACCCTACAGTAAAAACTTCAATTCAATACAATGCAAACATTTATTATGTACCTATGTGTAAAGCCAGCCACTAGGGGATACAAACAAGAGTATAAGATGATAAATGGGAACAGATTTCTTTGGGTTTTTTTTAAATATATTTTCCAGAAATCTGTACAAATTCCACATTACTCCTCCAAAAAAGTAAAATACAACTTAGAAAATACAAAAAGTGAACTAATTAAATGTGACAGAAGAAAAAGTAATATTCACAAAAATCTCATGTTTTCAACTTTATATTTTCCTACCCTATATATATTCCTACCCTATCTGTATATATTATATATATGTATATACACTTGCATTCATAAATGAGTTGTCAATATCTACATTAAACTCTTCTGTTACAAGCAGGGATATATCAGTATTTACATGTCTTCTATTTCCACATAGTTCAATTCCTATATCACAGCTAGAGTCGAAAAATTTTAATTGAAAAATAAAGACCAACATTCTCTGGAAAAGAAGAAAAAGAAAAGTTAGCTTTAGAAGTTTCCTAATTTTATTGAAGTGACGTTTCATAATAGCATCTAGAGGTTTAAGGTGTACATCACAATAAGTATCAGCACCTTATAACACATCAGTCAAATTTATAATATTTAAACAAATGAGTAGTATGTGCAACAGATCCAAATAAAATTCCTCTTTGAAAAAGGGTGACTCACAATCTAAATATAACTTAAAATAATCCAGTACGGGCATGCCCTGTGAAGGAGCAGTTGGGTCGGCCATGTCTGAAGGAGCACAATCCACATACACACTCCAAAGACCCAGAACCCAGTGTGAAGTAAAGCACCAATGTGAGCAACTAAATAAAAATAAAATAAGATGCTTTTTCCTCCTCTCCCTACCTGCCTACCTACTCACACTCATTTCTGCCAGTATCTTTCCTTTAAAAAAAAAGAAAATTAGTATGGCGATAATGTTTGCACTGACAACGATAAGAAATCTTTTGATATTTATGGCCAACTGCCTCATCTTCAGTTGCACATTACAGTCATAAGAAGCTATCTCAATGAAGTTCCACTGAAATTTTTTTTAATCTAAGCATTTGGCATTCTCTGTGAGGTAAGTAGGCAGTAGAGTAAAAGATTTTCTTTTCAATTTTGTATAACAAGAAAAAATAATTTAAAAAATATCTCACAATAAGTAGATATTAAAGCTGAACAAACAACTCCCAAACATGATGATTCCATTAAATTGTATTCTATGACTTTTTAAATAGGTAAGTGTAATAGAACCTCCATTTTATAAACAATGCAACGTAAAGTTGGATGGCTCGCCAACTTGAATGTAAAGACAGCATGAGTGGATATATTGTGCCTGTTTGTGCTGCTTCCAGAAAAAGAGAGGAGTGTCTATAACAACAGGAAGAAGGTTAAATCATCACATGAATCACAAGTATCCTCTCATCTATCTCCAAGATCTCTAGGAAAACAAAGCTTTGAAGTGCTAGAGTGTAGGATACAAATACCTTTGAAGATCCATTGCAGGTAGATTTTTACTTAGCAAATAAGTGTGACAAGCAAATAACAAATGTGTGATTTAGTTAGCGTTATGTCCAGAATGCATATCTAACTTATTAAAAAAAAAAAAATTAGAATGACGCAACCAACCTTCCTACATGTAGCCTTTACGGACTGGCACTAACAATACCAGACAACATGGGAACATTCTTTATTCTGGTTTCATGACTGATTTTTGGGAAAGAATGGGAAACAAGTGAAAAATGGCAATTAAAAAGTATACTGACTCGTTACACAGATACACAAACTTAAGAAAAATGAATTCACTAAAGAACGCTAATTTTTCTCCCCAAAATAGTCAGAAAAACCTTCTCATCTGACAGTATAAAAGATGACATTACAAGAAAAAAGAATAAATAAGATAGTAAAGAATGATATGATTAAACTGGGATTCACTTCAAAGAAAACAAAAACCCTGGAGGGAAAAAGAAATGGGGGAAGGACTAAAAATTTGAGGACATTGATAATCCTGTACCCAATCAAAAATTGTATAATAAAAATAAAACTGCACTATGAATTGGAACACTTGAGCTCTCATCTTTACCCCAGTTCTGCAATTTAAACTAATCAAGTGACCTTTAGTAAATCCCTTTTAACCTTCCTATCTTCAGTTTCCTAATTTGGAAAACAAGAATAGTGCAATCCCACCTACATCAAAGGTTGTTATAAAGATTAACTAGGTTATTTAAAAGCACTTTAAACAGTAACTGAAAAGCAAGTTATCACTTTTGGATGTTGTGGTTCAAGAGAGCAAACTGAGCAAAAATGTTTTAAACCTCCCTTCTTGCCTTCCAAATCCCCACTGATAGGAGAGCAAGTAGTACAAGTCTACTGTGAAGCTGGGAGGGACTGCGGGAGATGCAATTTTATAAATTTCTGGAAGGCATACAGCAAATGAGACTACGTAGAATTATATACCACAGTGGAGGAGGTCCAAATTCACAATGGCAAAGAGTTGCAGTAAAGGGAGGAGCCAAATTCCCTAGCAAAGACTGGGAGATGCTCCAGGCGTGGGCTGAGAGCAGCTATGGGAAACGGGGCAATCAATTACAAGAAGGTTTGAGTGGCACCTGGGCCATTTGGTCCCTCACCATATTTTCCATACATACACCTAGTCACTGCACAGAGCATTGTATGTCCCAAGGATATAGCCAAACCACTGTTCCTCAAAAGCAATCAAACATAAAATTAAAAGTATAATGGTAGAGGAAATACTACATTTTACATAATGAAAATCAAGAAATATAATCGTATACTGATGAATTAAAGGATACATTATTTGTGTTATAAGATTAACCTATATAACAAAACTAGAGAATAAGAGGAGGAGAAGATAGTATAAATAAACCAAATTTCTCAGCATAGAAAAACTAAAAACAGAAGGATGAAACCCATGGTCTCCTCTAAATAGCAAGACTATGTGAAGGAAAGATTTTTTAAAAGGCTACAGAATTTTTTCAACTGTAAAAGGGGTATGCTTTTATATTAGCTGCTCACTACTTGGAAAAGATCCTTTTCAAAACGGATTGACCCATAAAGTGAGCTGGAGGGACATAAAAAATCTGACTACCTTTTCTGATATCTTCAACCTTTAGGAAAAAATAGACATAATTGTTCAGGTCTTGAGGAAAATTATCTTCCTAAGCATAAAAGAAAAGGGAATGGAACTGAAAAATAAGGAAGATTTTCTCTTTCAGCATTCTGATAAAAAATGAGTCAGAAATGAGGGCTTATATGATTCCTAATCCTTTACGCTGAAGAATGGCAATTGGGAATAGTGTTTTCCACCTCAAATTCCTATTCTGGAAGCTGTTAATCGGCTTGAATGGTGGATGGATTAATTGTATAAGGACCACATTAATGTCTCAGAGGAGGGAGCGTGATCTGATAGGAGGTTTTAATTTGAAACACTTCATAAAATTAAAACTGAATGCCAGACTGACTATAATCTGTGCCTCAGTGGAGAGAGGCCAATACAGCTATTAGAATACAGTGTGATCAAGTGATTCTGAGGCCAAGTTGATCCACTACCACTCAATAATTATGTTATTCATTGGGCAGTCAAAAAGGAAGAAGTCTTCATTTCTGTTTTAGAGTAGGTCTTTCTATAAGGGTTATTTTCAGGTAATAATAAAAACTACTTACATCTGAAAAAGGTTGACGTCTTCAGACTATCCATACCCTCTGGAACAACTGTGTAAGACTAAAAATCCTGGGGTCCAAGCATATTGAAGATTACAGCATTAATCCTAACAGCCAAGTTTGGGGTTTTTTTGGTTTTTTGTTTTGTTTTGTTTTTTTTTGAGTGGAAAGAAGGCAGGCAGGAAGAAAGAGAATAAAGAAACATTTTATGTATTTAGCTGTTCATATTAGTTGCACCCCCAAGCCCCAGGTCAAACACCCAGGGTCCTTGGGCTGTATGCAGATTGCACCCCAGGCATGGGCTTAAAACCTGTGTCATGAGGGCCCACCAAATTTGGGATATTTTTAATTCATTCTATTCTGGTTTCTACTAGTGTTCCAGCACACACACAAAAAGGGGGTTCAAAGATGACAAATTCAAATCTAAATATAAAATTAAGCTAATAAGGACAATAATAGCGCTTTTCAAAGTATATAACTGTACAATAAGCAGACAAATAGGAAGGTCAATCAAGCATGAAAGTATCTATCTTTATGGAAAAACTCAATCTGCTAACTTTGATCCTTTCAAGGCTTTCTAGAATCTGGGATCACAAATGATAAGTATGTTTGCCTTAGTTGCTAATTGCTACAATAGTACTGCCCAAAATATTATAATACAAATTAGATGTCACTTTAAATTCTAGCAGTCAAACTTTAAAAAGGAAAATGAAACACATAAAATTAGTTTTAAAAATACTAATTTTTAATACTTTATTATTTTTTAGTAATTTTATTTGAAATCAATTAAATTCAAAATATTATTATTTCAACATGCAGTCAATATTTTATCTTCCATTTTTCAGTCTTTGAAACTAGGCATGTACTTTATATTCACCGTACACCTCAAGTAATATAAGCCACATTCTAAGTGCTCAATAGCCACAAGTGGCTAATGACTGAAACACTATTTTAAAAGATTTTCTTTCAACTGACAGGCAAGACTTAATGGAAGCAAAGAACTCCCAGTGCCCAGGTCAGCTGCGGTTTCCTACATCATACAGGGTCAAGCAGTTGTCTTCTTGATTATGGTTTAAGTCTTGTCTTCCATTGAAAGAACCACTGGATTGATGGAATGAAGCAATTTGTTTGCCTCTACTCCTTGTTGAAACCCTACTACAAAGACAACAAAAGGGTAGAGGAAGTGCATAAATCTATAAGAACAAAGAGCATGAGAACAGGCAGACAATAGCCTCATTTTATTCCCAGAACTTCAGTGACAAGCTTTTACTCATCCCCCAACTTCTCCACCTTTTCTCATACCTCTCAGGGAAGCTCATCTGCCTAAGACATAAAAATTTGACATTGGACATGTACACACCAAACACATCACTCTACAGTGGAGACTACATCAAAACCAAGAAGCACCATCACCCACACTGAGTTTTCAATCATCTTTAAGTGATTCAAGCTTAATAGTCTTCCATTCTTGAAGCATTTATTGAGAGACTACTTTTGCCAAGCACTAGTCTAAGCACTGGGAATACGGCGGTGAAGAAAACAAAGTCTGGTTCTAAATGGTAAACAGATACTAAATGCAGAAAATAAGACAAAAATAGAAATAAATCAGAAGGGAAAACAGGCTATCAAGGGAAGGGGGAGGCAGAATGCTATTTTAACTAGGAAGATGAGGAATGGATGGTGTCTGACAAGGACAGATTTGAACGGAGTCCAGAAGGCTGGGAATGAACCACACAAATATCTGGGCAAAAGAATGTTCCAGTCAGAGAGAAGATCAAGTATAAAATCCCTAAAAGGAGCAGTAGGGCTGATCTACTGGAAGAACACAGAGAGGTCAGTTGGACTGGAGTGAAATGAGTGGCACAAAGTGACGCAGAAGAATGAGAGCTGTACTGCACCAGATCACAGACCTTGAAGACTCTAGCTAAGGACTGAGCCATGAGAAGAGTGACATTTAACTGACTTACGTGTTGAAAAAAATCACTTTGCCAGGTGTGTGAAGAAATGACTAGGACAGTATGGTATAAGCAAAGAGATTAGTTAAGAGAGACTATTGGAGTGGTGGTGAGATATTATGGTTGCTTGGAAAGAGTGAGGAGATGAGCTTTGGATTATCTTTTTGTTTATGTTTTAATAATTTGAGTTATTTTTAAAACTGTAAAAGTAAAAATAATAGAGAACATTAACATACCCTTTATCAGATTACCTTTTCACCTACTGACAACATTTTACTCTGCCTATTAAGCACATGTACACATGCACATACACAGGCACACACACATTTTTACAGACATATAATTTCTTTTCTGATCCATTTGGGGGTGAGTTACAAACATTATGGTCTTTTTCCCCTAAATACTTCAGTATTCCCTAAAATGCAATCTTCTCTTACATAATCACAGCACAGCTATCAACTTCAATCAATTTAATGACATAGTACTTTTAGTAAATCAACTTGTTGTTCTCCAACTTTGTATCCAATAACTTGCTAGCATTTCTATCCCAAGTTCAGAAACCAGTCTGGAACTGCACATTGTAGTTAAACTGTCAATCTCTTTCGGCTCCTTTAATCTACAGCATTTCCAGAACATTCATGACATTGACATTTTTAAAAAAATGTCCTTTTCTCCCACTGTAAAATTAGAATATTTCTCATTTTAGGTTTGTCTGCCATTTCACATGATTAGATTCAGATTATGTATTCTCAGTGATGTAATCTTCTCGGAGTATCACATCTGTAGACACAAAATGTACATCTGTCCCTTCTTGCTACCGTTAATTTGATCACTTGGTCAAGGCATTATCTGACTTCTCTACTATACTAGTTACTTTTTTCCCTTGCCACTCAATCTCTAGAAAGTCACTTTAAGAATCATGAAAATATTCTATTCCTAAAGAAAATTCCCCCCTAGCTTTGGAATTTGATGATTCTTACCTGATATAATCTGAACTATGATGACTGCAAAAAAATTATTTTCCTACTTCAGCATCTTTCCATATTTGCCAGTTAACTTCTGCATTCTACTTTGAGAGCCCTCCCTCCTCACCCGTTTGTTTATTTCTATGTCTCTCTATTAACAGCATGAATTCTTATTTTTTCCAAAGGTTTATCATTTTCAATTACTATTTAAATACTCTGGCGCTCAAAAGTCTCAACTATAGCAAGTGAGAGCTCTTCAAACTGATTCCTATGTCCTTGTGACGTCCCTAACTTTTCCACACTTCCATTTTCCAGGACTAGCTCATAACTACTCTGCCCACTACCTAAAATCATTTCTTCTTCAGTGCTTGCTTCTTTTAGTGCTCATTGCTAGTGATGTGATCTTTTTTCTTCGCAATCATTTCAGATTCTGATTATTTTAAATAACCAACTGATCTACAGAAAGAATATGGAATGTAAAAGAAAAACGCAAAATTGACTTCAAAGTTTCTGATCTGACTTGTTAGGTGATTTTGGCCTTTACAAGAACGAAGAAAAGCAAGTTTATTTCAAAACAAAAAAACAAAAAAACAAGCATTGCATCACAACGTGTTGATTTGGGATACTTATTAGGTATTTAATAATGAACAGGAAACTAGGTAAGAATTCAGGGGGTAGGATCAAGATAGCAATATAAATTTAGGATCTAACAGCATAATATTTAAATCCATAGGACTAAATGAACAGATGACTAAAATTTTGAGTCTTTAACATGAAAAATTGAGTCTTTAACAGGAAAGAACAGCCCAAGAGAAACAGTATTTAGACGTATACACAAATGAGAAAAAAGAGACAATGAACGAACAAACTAAAATTTAACAATGAAAAAATTTAAAAATCTAAGGTATCCTCAGTGATATTCTTAGAGAAAGACCTGTGTCTATGACACAGAGGAAGGGAAGGAAGAGAGAAAGAGAAAGGAAGACTCTAGATAAAGACCTCCAACATTTGTCCACCAAGGAAGTCCACCTCAGCCCTCTCTGCCACTTCCATCAGCATCATCAACTACACCATCTTTATCTTCTCTCTTCCAAACTCAGTGACTACACCTGATTGTCTAAATCTGAATCATCTGAAATCTGGCACAAAGATGAAAAGATTATCCTCTGGTTTGAGGATACAGAGCCAAAAGTAGAAATTCCCCAATCTAGGACAGATACTCAAAAGATGCTAGACAACACCATGTATTAAAATGTCCAAAAGGTCGGTACAGTCTGACACCATGTAAAATTGACCAAAGAGGGCTATTTAACGCAAGAGGCACTTAGAAGGAGAGTCAGGCTTAGTCAGAAGGAAGCTGTGTAAAAAGACAGATCTTACAGGAAAGAAAGGTGACATGTTTGACTGATTCCTATAAAGAGCTGCTTTCAACACCCCCGTCTACACAAAAACACGATCTAATCATTCCTGCCCCAGAACCTTAAAATCACATGATAAAATATATTCTTTTGAAAAAAATTATCATTTAAATTGCAAGCTCTTAAAAATTCTAAAACATCAAGCTAATATCAGTTAACGGTAATAGTATGGAGTATTTCCGTTTGAGAAACAAACACTAAGAAAAAGAAGTTTACAAAAGCAAAGGGGATGACTTGGGAATAGATACAACCAAGCTTTCTGAAGGACAGCACAAAAGCAGGATCAGCTACAAGGAAAGAGAATGAATGAAGAGGTTTACAGCACTCAGTACCTCTGAAAAGAAAGTGTTCTTATTCCACAAATGAACTCAAGGTCCTAGAAAGATTCAGTAATCCAGAGCTCCAGATATTGAGCTAAAATTTGTCAGCTGAATGAACAGCTATACCCAGACTTTGGAAAGTGTCTCATCACAACATCTATTTCTACAATTAAAGACATAAAGACAGCAATCAGTTTAATTGTCCTTACTATATTTTACTTATTAAAACTGAGTAGGCATAAAGAAAATACATAAAATATGTAGATGATATACTGCTAGTGAGAATGCGCCATGGCACAGATGCTCTGCAAAACAGACTGGGAGTTCCTCAAAAGTTCAAACACAGAATTTCCTGGCTGACCAATTAATTCTACTTTGGGTATATACTTAAGAGGAGTGAAAACATGTCCACTCAACATCTTGCATGCAGATGTTCATAAAAGCATTACTATGATAGCCAAAAAGACACCCAAATGTCCAACTGATGAATGGATCAATAAATGGTATATCCACACAATGGAATACTATTCACCTATATAAAGAAATGAAGCACTTGTTACAATGTGAATGAACCCTGAAAACATTCTGCTAAAATGAATCAGTCACAAAAGACCTCTTTATATGAAATATGCAGAACATGCGCATTGAAAGAGCCAATGAGGAGACTGGTGGTTGCTACGGCTGGGGTTTCAGCAGGGAGATGGAGCACGCGTATGCTTCTCTTTGGCGGAATAAAGGTGTTCCACAACTTCAGTGATGGTTGCACAAATCTGAGAATACAATATAAATTACTGAATTATAAACTTTAAATGTATGAATTGTGTGCAAGGTGAATTATACCCCAATAAATTATATGTCTGATATGAAAATGATGAGTAAACATTACCTAGAATCTATTTGAAGAAATAATCTAACATAATCTTTGAAAGAACTCTGTGTACCATCCTCCGATGCCATTTCTACCCCTCTTCCTTCCTCTTTATAGTTTAATCACATTTCTACAAAAAGTAGTTTTACATGTCTTTGAACATGTAAAAGGAATACTACTGGTAGTCCATTCTGCTAAAATGTAACATGGATTTCTAAAATCACTGAATAATGATAAATTTTACAATAAAACCAACGTATTGGGAAAAAGGGATCAGTGACAGGTTTGTTTTTTTTTTAATTTAAGAATCTAGTAATGATAGTCCAGCTTTAGACATGTTTAAAACTTTAAGAAATACATAACTACTATAATAAACACAGAATATTATTCTGGAAAAACAAGCCTGGCTTGTTTAAAGAATAGACTTTGCAAAGGCTGCAACATGAGAGTATTGTGAATTAGTGGAAAAGGCATTCTTTAAAATCAGACAGAAAATTCTAACACTAAAATTTGGGATGGGATGAGGATGGCTCATAACATAACACTACGGCAGCTGAAAGATATTTGAGGTATGTGCATTTTATGTATCCCTAATGTGGTTCATCTCCACTGGGGGCAGTTTTCAATCACCTAGTGTTTTTTAAGGATAAACTCACACATAAGCAAATACAAAATTTGCATTATTTAAAATTTTTCTTTAATATACAGCAATCACATTCGAACACTTTCTCATTTTCAAAACAAGCATTATAACAGAACTGAATATATTATTATTCTTTCATAAATTATGTTTTTGTCAGCTGAATTCCCTTTTTCTTACTAATATGTAGGAATTATTGACATATTCTAACAGTAATCATTATCAGTAACCTACAAAGCAGTATCTTCTTCCCTTTCTGTGTCCTATACTTTCATTTCCTTTACAGTTTATATTGATGATCATAATTCTTAATTTTTATGTAATAAAATTCATCAGCTGTTTCCTTTACATGTGATTTATGTGTTTTGTTTAATAGATCTTTTCCTACTCTGAAGTCAAAGATTTTTTTTTAATTTTCTTTGCCTTTCTTTCTTGTTTTTTTTTTTATTGAGATGGTAACTGTCTTTAAGCAAATAAAGAACTTAGACTATCCTCAGAAGTAGAGTTGCATGAGAGATATATTTGTTTAAAATTCCAAAATAAAACAGTTACAGTTAATCTGTATTGACAAATTCACCTACTTATTACAATTTATTTGTAACCCCAAAATCAATACTCGGGTGATTCGGTGATCATTTACTGATAATGTACATCCACACAGGAAAGGAAAAATAATGTTTGATTGTAGTAACTTTGATTTACAAAACAATGCAAGTTTGAGACGTGCAGGCTCACTCTTAAATACGTAACACAGCACACCCACCACCAAACTTCTAATAGTCAGTCCTCCACCACTGCCCACTGAACCCAGAATGGAAAACGTCTGAGTGGCCACATGTGCAGGCATGTTCCCAGCTGGGGTGGAACAAGACAATGCCATGGCTTGAGTTTTCACATTTATGCTGTCTGTTGATGACTTCACTATTTTAAATGGCTCCTAAGCATAGTAGTGAAGAGCTGTCTTAAGTTCCTAAGTACAAAAACAATGTGATGGGTCTGATGGAAAAAAACAGGTATGTTAGATAAACTTCACTGAAGTGTGAATTATAGTGTTATTGGCCATTAGTTCAGTATTAATAAATCAATACTATATTAAATAATATATTAATATATTAAATAATTTGAACCGAAATACACATAAAACAAGATTATATATTGACTGATTAAAAGTTATTGCATCCAAACTTGAAGAAACATAACCCTATAGTCCTCAGGAGCAATGGCTCAGGTATTACAAGTTCAGTATTTGGGACAACTTTACAGATTAGCTCTATAGATTTGGAAAGAAAATTAAGGCACCACTTAGGATTTTATCAAGCAACAACTTTTAAGACACTGGCAGTACCACATTTTCCTCACCACGCATCATATATTTATACTGGGAAACTGTTATAATTATAGATAAAAAATAAAGAGGTTTAAAAGTAAAGAGTGTATGCATGTAGTGATTTACCACCACCCAGAATCTCCTATTTTTGTCTTGACGATCCATATCTTTATCCATACCTGGACTTTATCTAGACTTGTTCCATTAAAGATTTTATTCACACACCAGAGAGAAGATTTAATAACTCAATTTATAAAACAATGACATATAAACCAGAATAGAACTGCATTTAAATTAAAAAGTTTGTTCTTTCAGCATAAATACTTAAATATTCTACTAAGGGAACTTCATTCCATTCTTAGAGTCAAAGTACTTAGAAAACCAAATTAAAAATGAAAAACGTAATTTACCAGCAAACACATAGCCACAGGGCACCTAACAATTCGAACCAGTGTTGTTCAAGGTCAAATGTAGATCATCTTGATGGATGTTTAATAAAGTGAGAATAGTCTGATGAACTATCACTCCTACAGTATAAAACAGGTTTCTAATAATAATCTGGAACACTTATTAAGGATTAACCAAGCACTGATACATGAATTTGTTCATGTAAACTTTTCGGATTAGGAATTTGGGGTTAGAGAGATTAAGAATCTTACCAAAATTGGCATGCCATGGTGGCTTAGCAGACAAGTCTGCAACCAACTTTGGCCAACGCAGTTCACATACATCCCAAGGACCAGGGGTTCGCAATCCCAGCTGGCGAAAACCACCAAGATAAATAACTAAATAACATAAAGTGCCTTTCCTCCTCTGTCTTCTTGACTGCCTGCCTTGCTCAACTCCACTCCTGACTGTACCTTTCCTTTAAAAAAACAACGAAAAGAATTTTAATGAAGTTTATGCCTTCAAACCCTGCTTCAGCTAAGCTTCCCATAATCTTTGGTGATAAATTCCTGTCTTCCCCGAAGCCCCCCAAATCTCATACCATCTCTCCTCCTTATATACTATGGTTTCAGCCTGTACATCTGTTAGTCCCTCTTCCTACAATGTTCTCCTCGCAGCTATTCTGAGGCCTGCTCATTCTAACCTATCAGTCCCAGTCAAATAACACCTTTTCAAAATTATCTCCTTAGAATAACACATCTAAAGTGGCCTAAGAGCTCTTTCAACATTATTCACTACATCCCTATTCAACCTTATTCAACCTAGAATTACCATATCTCTTCTTAAAATTTACTTGAAATGTAATAGCTCAGTAAACAGCAGCTTATCTATCTTATTTACTGCTACAGTCTTCATGTCTAACACAGTGCCTGGCACAAAACCTGGTATCAAGTACATAATAAATAAGTAGCCAGGATGACTCATTTATCAGAAATAGATTAAATGAGCTGTTGGACAAAGTCAGCATTCTCCTGATTCCTGCATGTCATGGTATCCACAGAAATTATTAATACTTACATGGAACACTAGGATAAACAGACAAATGCTTGCAGCCACGGGTGACACACAAGGGCTCTGGCTATCCTGGAGTAGCCCAGAAGGCTAAGAAGTTCATTATCTCAAACAGCTTTGAAAGCTCTAAATTGTAACCTTTCAAGATCTCTTCCTACTATGAAATTCTAATTTTTAGAACTTTAACAAAAAAATACAGACCAAAGAATTTTAATAGTTCTTATCTACTGAATAAACTCTGAATTACTTTATAAATAGTAATTTAATTTACAAATTGAATTCCATACATAATCTATAACCTATTTAGTCTTCACTATCTATAATAGCTTTTTTATACCAAAGACTAATCTGAGATGAAGCTACTAAAATAACTCATGATATAGAAAATACAGTAGGAGATGAGAAAGTCACATTTTAATGGCCATGGTCACAATAAAGAGTCTAAAGAGTCCACTCCTCTTTATTACCAGTTATCTCTCCTCTTATAACACCTAAAATCTAGATTGATTTTGTTGACAGACTAGGCTGGCACATGGCCCTGACATTTTATAAAGTTCCTGCAATTCAAACAAGGATTTGTAAAACTACACTCTAGGGTCATTAACTTTACTCACCAGTTATAATAAAAACAGAAGACAGATACATGCAGTTTATTCTATGTCAATTATACATCAATAAATAAATGTTTACAAAATAAACATGAGGGTCGTGATCAAAGTTAATATCACTAGTAAGGTGAAAAAGAAACATGCACCTCTTGATCTAAACATTGAAAAGGACAAAAATATCACTTCAAAAATATCCCTGCCATATAAATCAATCTAATTACAAGAAAACATTTTTTTAAAAATACTGAATCGAAAGTATATACTACAAAATAAATGACCTATCTTATTAAAAAATGTCAATATAAGGAAAAAAAAAAAGATTAAAAAGATTATTCCAGACTAAAGGAAACTAAAGGAACATAAAACTAAATGCAAATCCATGTTTTCACTATGAATCTGAGACAATAACATTTTTCGTTCTGCTATAAAAATATTAGTGGGAAAGCAGGTAAAATATAAAGGCCTGTAAAACAGATCAAAATATTATATCATTATTAAATTTCCTGACCATTGTATTATGGTTATAAGAGATTATCCTTTTCTTTAGAAAATATGCACCGAAGTTTTTAGTGTTTACAGCACATCATGCCTGCAACTTAGAGTCCTGAAAAAAATATTCCAAATATCCACATATAGATGTTCCCATGTACATTTTATTCATAGATCTAGATACAGATAAATAAAGAGGAAGGAAGGAAGTGAGAGAAATAATTTAACTGGAGGTATGATGAGTACAGAAGGCCATTTTGAAGAGCATGCAAGCTGTGAGGAGAAATGGGGAATGTGCTAGCTTCAAATACAAAGAAATGGATTATGAGAAAACACACTACACAATAACATACATCACTAATTTTATGAAGAGAGGAAGAGGAGAGACATATGCAACAAACCTTGATCAGAAACAGCATTTTCTTATGTTTGTAATTTTTACGGTTTTTGGTCAATACTAGAGAAATTTATAGTAAGAAATAGATCAAAACACTTCGAAATCACACACTAAATTTCAAAGGAAATTATTTATTCGGCTATTCCCAAAACTGCATAAAATAAAGGAAGTCTGAACTGTAAGCAAGAAAAAAAAAGAAAATGACTTGAAAATGTTTCCCATGCCAGATTAAAATATTGGCTCTCATGTAGACAGATATACCTATGGAATTCTGCTAACTGAAGATTCAGCAGCCTAATTCAGCAGCCTAAAGCCTGAGAAAATGTTAGAAGGAAATAAAAAGAGAGGCATTTTAAAATCAAAGGCAAATACACAGTATTTTATTGTTCATATTAATACTTACAGAATGCATTTATCTAGTTCATAAGGAAGTAGAAGAAACAGCATAAATTCAACAAATATTCAATGAATGACTAAATTAACTACTAGTGCTCAGATTAGTGTTGCTGCTAAAATCCTTCAATGAAAGAAAGAATACAACTTACACACTAAAATGATTACTGTTACTAAACATACCCTAAAACTAGGAGAAAAATTCCCCTAGGAGAAAACCATTCTCTCTATTAGCAAGCAATCATTCCAACGAATGTGTTTCACTGAGGTATTGGTTATTAGACGTGTATTTAGGAATAGCAAATCTGGAAAACTTCCAAGGTTTCTATGTAGAAGTTAAAAAAGACATAAGCGTTCTTTATTGGCATAATAATTACTGCTAGAACACAGAATTTAGGGCTATAAAACTAATACATTAAAGAACTGCTTTTTAAATCAACATTACAATATAAGAAAGATTCCCCAGTTTCTTACTGGAATATATATTACCCAAAGTACTCACCTAAATATATATACATATATATATAATGCACACACATTCTACTTCATGAGAAATCTGAGAGAAAATCTGTAGCTAGCTTTATTTGTCTTTTCCTCATTATCTACATATCCTCTTTTATTGGCATCACATTTCTACTTATTTTTTCAGTATAAATTTCTGTGATTTTTCTTTGAAATGGAACAGCTCTATAGGTAAGCATAACAGAGTTCATAGTTAAAGCAGAAACCAAATTCCAGGTTCTTAAGATCAGGTCTATTACAGCTTTAACCTAAAAAAATCTGCATTTAGTGCTATGATTGTTATTAGGGTCATAATAGGTTGAGTCAATAATAACAATGATAATAAATACTACTCAAACAATGGACTTGCTTGGATTGAACATATAAATCATTGGCTCCAAGAAGGAACCAAAAAAATATACATATATACTGAATGTGCATATCCTAGAAAATTAAGCGTCAAAATTAGAATTAAATTTAATGTATAGTTCTCCCTAATTTAGAAGGATGTGAAAACTCAGTTCTGGAGGGGTGGGGTGCCAAAGATTTTATAAATAGAAAATTACCACTGAATTTTAGTTCATGACATTTTTGTTCCATTCTATAAACCTGATCATATGTGCCTTTCAAAACAGATTATCTGCTAATGCTCAGTCTACACTACATGTCTTCATCTAATTATAACCATGCCCAGGAAAATATCCTTCAGGATGACTCAGTAAGGAAAACAGATTGTAGGTAGTAGAATCTTTTAGAGGTGGGAAAAAATGTTCATTTTAAGTAGAAGACAACATTCTCCTAGTAAAGAAGATTCTTTTTTTTCTTTAATTAATGTCACTTCTGGGCATCTACATTTTGCATCACCGTAATGTGAGGAAAAAAAAATCTGAAATATTTAAGTTGAGACTGAATGGTAATTTAACATGGGAATGGAAATAAGTAGTTTTCTGATTACCAAACGACAGATAAACAACCACAAATACCTTGGGAAATAGAAAAGCTATGCATAAATATGTCAAATTGTATTATTTTTAAGAGTGGAAACAATATCTTCAAAGAGTAAAACTTGTTCTAATACATGTTTCCCCCACTCTCTCAAATTAGAACATTTCTATTTGGTATGATATGGTAAGTTATTCTGGGGACCGGAGAACACTATTACCATTAATTTACATGAAAAAAAAAATGTTTATCCCACCAGGCCCTAAAAACAACCTACCAAATTATAACAAATAGGAATGTTCTACTTTGGACAGTGGAGGAAATCTGTAGGCTTTCTGTAATGTTAATATTAAAGTATTATATATATATATATGTGTGTGTGTGTGTGTGTGTGTGTGTGTGTGTAAATGTATATATAATTATTTAAAATAATCTATTAAACAAATTGAGCGTTTTTTTTTTTTAAGATGGCAAGTGGACATAATTTTATTAAAGGGAATAAATATATATTTATATGTTAATATTATATGTATGCATAAATACACCCAAACATGACTTAATTTTAAGAGTCCATTAACTACCATAACTGCTATTCAAGTACATGTGCTATCAGGAAAACTAAAGACATGATATAATGAAATAATACAACGGTGACCCCTTATCCACAGGGAAAGGTTCCAAGCCCCAGTGAAATTGCAAATACTATTAAACTCTACATATACTTAAATTTTTCCTATACATGCAAAACTATGATAAAGCATAATTTATAAATTAGATACAGTGAGATTAATACCATATATAAAAGTTAAAATAATATACTATAATAAAAGTTATGTTAATGTGGTATCTGGCTGGTATCTCAAAACATATTGTTAAGAACTGGGCTATAATGGGGAAGAGGCTGGTAGGCAGGAGCAAGAGGTGATGTGATCCAATGGACAATAGTGAAGAACTTTTGGTAATTTAGCGGTGGGTAGGGTGAGTTTTCATGTATTTGAGGAATGGGGAACCTGCACATATGGCTTGTATTATTCGTAAATCAGTTACATCAATAAAGAATTTAAAAATAAATATTATATTGTAGCTAAAACTTTCAAATGTCAGTTGACCATGGGTAACTGAAACCATTTTAGAAAGTGAAACCTAAGATACAGGGGACTACTCTAATTAGAAAATTCATGAAACATTAAAAGTTTCACTATTGTGGAAAAAGTTCTCTTTTCTACCTGTTTATACTGTCTTACCCTCAAGAAATTTCCAGAATCCAAAGAAATTTCTTTATGTGGTAATTACTTGAAAAAAATCAAATACAAATGATGAACATACTATTTTGTGGGTTTTGTTTTTTTAAAGAAATGGAGAGAAGAGAATAAGTGAAGGAAAAATAAAGAAAAGTATGGCTTAAACAATCAATACCAAGGGGCTCCGTAGGGGAGCAAGAAGTGAGTACAATTTATAAGTGATATCAATTCTGGCTTAGACTATAAATTTCATTAATGAAGACTCTGTGAATTTGTGTATAATTACAGACAAATGTACTAACAATCTTTTGAAACTCCGTGCAAGTAAAATAGCCATTAGTGTATTTCATAATCCGAGATTTAAACAGCTTTTCTAACAAGCTGTCTGGATAATTACTAAGCTATCTAAGAATTGCTGTGAACTTTGTACCTTTTTAGTTCGCTGACAGATGACTATTTGTTATTAGCTCAAGTAATAATAATGTATTAAAATACTTGCTTAATTTACAGAAACATATGCTTGTATTCAGACTAAAATGAACTTTGTTCCCCAGAAATATATTGTGAACAGTCACACAGAAATTTGTAAATCAGCAGCAAAGCCAACAAAAGTGAAATCAGTTGCTATTTCCCTTGGAGTCTAATAAATAAAAACGACCTCATGCCTGCTTAGTATTCCAGAGGAGTATTTCTTAACTCTACAGAAAAACTTTGTTGCTGTTATCTTAATGTTTTACTTGTGATCTCTTTCACACTGTAAGCTGGAGATGAAAACGTATTAAATTCTTAAGAATTCCAGATCTTCACAAACATGATTAAGAGTGTTGATCTTAAAAGAATTAAATACTCACCCTGAGTAGAGATAAAATAACTCAAGAGCCCAAATCCATGAGCTGTTGAAAATTTAAAAAAAAAAATCTAAATGAGGATATTTTGAAAACTGAAGTAAGTTCAATGAGAGAAAAGTTAAGACAGAAAGAATTCTTGTGCCATTTCAAGCATGTAATTAATTTCACCAGTAAAGGAGTCCCCATTAAAAAATATTTACTGATTAGTAATTAAAACATTACTTGAAACTTCCGCCTCTTTTCAAAACTCTACTTTTACTTCAAATAAGTCTTTAAAACAGAACCCAAGCTCTTAAAAAATGGTGGTTATTTAATTTCAAAGTTACTTTATATACTGTTTCTTTTAACATTATATATTAACATCTCATAACACTTTTCTTAACCACTATATCGTAATTCTATTGATTAAAGAAATGAACTGAAATAAGAGGCAAATGAATGATCATTCACCTAATAGTTAACAGGGTGTTTTCAACTAAGGATTAAGGTGTGACAACCATATTAATTAGGTAACCCTTGTCTCTTGCAAACAACATTCACCATGAACACACTAAACCTGAATTTTTTAATATGGTATATTTAAAAATAAGAATATATTGGTGCAAATTAGGAAAAATATGTATGACTATACAATTCTCTTTAAACAAGGCCTCTCACAGCCTTATGCACTAAGAAGAACCTGATTAATACTTTGTAGTGATGGTTAATCAAGAAAACCTCTTTGGAGAAGATGAACTCTTTGGAGAAGATGAAGCTATGATTTAAAAAAAGAAAAGGAAATAGTGGGAAGTTAGGAAGAAAACTATTCCCTATGTATTAGACCTTACAGCCTCCCTAGTGCAGATAATATATCTCTTTTCTTAGCCATAGGTTACCCACTCACAAGTCTTTACAACATCCATGGTGGTGGTAAGGAACAATTTAATACAACAGCCCGCCCCACAGAAAATTTCCACTCAACTTTAAAGGCTTGTCATATCTGTCCCATCAATTGGTGAGAAGAGATGAAAATGGATTCTCAAGAGCAATAGGCTTAATGCACTACCCCTGAGGTAGTAAACCATCCCACTTAGTGTAAACAGTTTTGAAACCTGGTGATATAAGTATAAGATCCATTTCTCGTCTGTAAAAGCAAAGGCTAAAGCATATTAACTGCTATGGTTTCAAATCATCAGTAAGGCTAAAATACCAGGAAAGAAAGGTGAAGAGTGGCTCTAGACTTTAATCTTGGGCAGTGAACTGAATACATGACAAGCCTGGATTCTAGTTTTAATTTGAGTTCCCCACACTAACCATATTTTCACTATATATTACTAATTGCATAAGCACAAATAACACAGATACATCAATTATTGAAAAAGTACAGACTAGACATTATGCTCAAGAGCAAGGCTGAAATTACGTCAAGACGATCCAGAAAATGCAAGGACTCAATCTATCATACTATTTTGAAAAAGGCTCAAAGTAGAAAAACATATAATTTCCAACAAATGCTCACTACACGTATAAGTGCCATGGTTTTATAATTCTCTTATCATAAGCTCAAATATAACACTTAAAAGTGACAGCACTTCAACAAATATTTTTTAATTGCTTAGGGACTTCATATATTGAATATTTATTTCTTCTTTTGATTTTATTTTTAACTTCCATTAGCGTTAAAATGGATATTGTATTGATATTAATAGTACATAGCTTCACAATGTCAAAATCAGTGAAATAGTCCAGTGGGTAAAGGCCTCCATTAACATACTAAGGGTCTAATATAAGTGTTTCCTTAGATTCAATAAAGCATCATTGAGATAATTTCAGTCTATGTGTTGTACATGATTGTTTGAGTACATACCAGGCTCTGAGGACCCATGGATTTAGTAAAACCAGAGTCATTTAAAGTTATTTTACTGGTTAACACTAGAGCAAATGCTTTCATCAGAAGGAATAGAACAGCAGTAAAAAGGACTGGTGAAACCTCTTACAAAATTCTGAATCTAAACAGTTTTTCAGCTGCCAAATCATCCTCTGGAAAGGCATGAAGACATACCAGCTAGATGCTGTATGTGAAAACATTACAAACCAAAAGAACACTGAAATTTTCTCTTTGTTAAGATAAGATACTATCTTCTTCCTCAACACAATACACCTCAGAACTCACTTAACTCCTATGCAGGCTTTTACGTGGGACCATACCAAGAGGGTTTCCATTAATGAGTAATAATCACCTGGAAAAAGCTCCTGGAGTGTGAACACACAAAATATGATGGAGCCTGTGTATCTAAGGTATATGGCAAAAGAAGCAATATTACAAGGCTCCCTTAAGCATGAGGGTGAAGCCAGTGGCTGCTGCTCGCACACCGCCATCAGTAAACGGCTGTTGTGCTGGAGACAGGAAAGTTGCTAAGTGATGCATCAATACTGAATTCAGTCAGTGTTGCCTTCAAAATGTAATGGCTCATTCAGTGCAAACATTAGGAAGAGACAAGTGGAAGGGTTTCTTAGCCAGCTAGATTGAACACAACATGAGGTCCTCCCTTGGTATATATACACTGAACAGTGTTTAATTCTGCTTTCTGGTTGCCCAGCTTTGCTTATCTGTAGAATGAAGGGGGAAAGGGGAACCTCAAGATTTTGCTTAGTTTTATCAACTATGGGGCTATGAAAAATAGCTATGAGGTTTTCTACTTTCTTTTCAAAGACCAAATCTAATACTGGTAAAACGCATAAATGGGTAATTATAGTTGTTTAGGGCACCCATTTGCTATTTTTCACTCAGTATATCTTTTTTTTTTAAATAAATTTTAAATGGTGACACAGAAAACTAAAAGATTAACTTCCAAGTACCACAAGGGCATCATTCAATAACAGAAACTGAGCAGTAACTAAAGGCAGGTTTCCGATTTTTCATCTACCTCAAGAAATTTTTTAGTTCTTAAATTTCATTTCTTGCCCAAATTGGTAATTTGCCCTAGCACTATGCTTCTCAAGCTTTAATGTACGATGGCTGGAACACTTGCCACTATTTAACTTCCGGTTCGGTAGGTCTGGGGTAGAACGTGACGTCTGGAGTTGTAGCAACAGAACACAAGTCTGAACAGCAAGGGTCTGACAAACACAGGAGTGAAAAAAAAAAAGTATGGGTTTATCCTCCCCATCAACTTCCACATTTCCACAATTTAAATTTTTTCCAATAATTCAATTTCTCCAGACTTTTAATTTGCTCATGTATAAGATGGAGAAACATATTTCTAAGGTGAAAAAAAAAAAGTATTACAATAAGATTAAAAAATGCTATCACATAGTAAAGTTGGGTGACAGGGTACATAGAAGCTATTATCATACTATTTTCTCTGTGTGGTTTCACACTACAAAGTTTTTTAAAATGTGATTCTCACTAAATTCCATACAAAAATTCTATTTTAATATGCTAACTTTTTTAATTCATCCAAAAAGCATGAAGGAACATTTGAGGTGACGAATGTGTTCAGTATCTTGATTGCAGTGATGCAGTGACAGGTTTATACATGTCAAAACACTGAACTGGAGTACCCTGTTAGTTTAACGGTCGAGCTGGCCAGACACAGTCCACAGGCATCCCAAGGAAACGATTCACAGCCCGGGGCTGGGGGAAAGCAAACAAGATGAACAACTAAATAAAATAAAGTGCTTCTTCTTCCACTCTCTTCCTGCCTGCCTCTCTCTACTTGTTAACATTCCTGCCTGCACCAATCAGTGTAAAAAAAAAAAAAAAAAAAAAAAATCAAATTATGTTAAAATATGTGCAGTTTATTTAAATGATTATACATCTATAAAGCTATTTAAATATAAAATAGCATTTACCTATTCTCAAGTTTTTATTTATGAAAACCAAAAACAATGGCATGAAATTCTCCTTGGGAATTATAACTTAAGGCTGGCTTTGAAAGTCTTGATCTAATGGAGAGCACTATATATGGTGCCAACGTGCCCACAGAACTAAGAAACTCCTTAGTTCTACTAGGTCATGTCAGTGTCAAGACCTCCTCTAGTTATACAGTCCATGTTGGGGCCACCTCTTAACACTTCCATTATTACCTTCCTTCACCCCAACCCCTACCCCCATTCTCAATCTAACAACCTAAGGAAGTTAACTATTCTTAAAAAAAAAAAAACTTAGAGGAATCTGTTCAATTGTAAATGCTGTTTCCTCTGACAAAAATATCCTCCTTATCCTTCTGACATTTTAGACTCTACCTGTTCTTCGTGACTCAGTTTGAAATCTACTTCCTTTGTGAAGTCTCTCCTGACTTCTTCAGGCAGTCAGTGGCTTCCTCCTCCTTACTTCAGCAGTATTCTTTTCATATCTCTAGTACTCTAAGAGAACAGTCTACAAATTCCATCTTGTACCCTCAATAGATGTATATTATATAGACAATATACATAGAATGTGCGTTTGCTACTATTATTGGCTAATACCTTAACGATATAAAATGAGGGCATAGTTTATTGTTATAATAATAAAGTATAAAACTAAAAATTATAATTATCCTAATTAAAATTATAAAGAAGTGATCTGAGATTTTAATGTCTTACTGACTTCCTATCAAATATTATAGATCATAATTACTTTTCCTCATAAACAGATACAAGTTTTACCAAGTATCGGTTCCTCCCATTTTCTTAACACATACTTGCTTTTGTCCTCTTATTTTAACTCATGATTTTCTCCACAAGTTTCTTAGATAATGTGTCCATTTGTGGAACATTAATCTAGTTAAATCCAGATAACATAATAAACAAATACTCCCAACCAATCACAGAAACGGATATCAAGACAAATCTTGAACTCCCACTATTCCTTCCCAATACTGGATACTGTTCAGTTACAAATCGGTCTTTAATACACAGCCACCAATATCATCTCATACTTCAAACATTAAGTCTTAAGTTTTGTTTTTTAGAAAAGTATACATTAGAATAGCCACTTGAGAAGAGCTTCACAATATCTACTAAACCAGATGCAGTAGGAATCCTCAAGCAAGTAAGATGACTGCAGCTCCACTGTCACCTTCCTATAATCTTGTCAGAGCTCTGAGACACCCCGCTCAGCTGTACCTAAATGCTTAACCCACAGAAATTGTGAGATTATAAATAGGTGATGCTTTTGATGTTTGAAACTGCTACACTTTGAGGTAAATTCTTAGACAATAAGAGATGTTTGTGTACAGTAACACAATAGCACTAAACAATATGAATGAAAAACTGGAACAATTTAAACATTAACAATCATGCAAATTAAGAAGTCATACAATGGAAAATTAGGCATCAGGAAAAAAAATAAATGAACTTGAACTAAATGTATCAATTAAAAAATTTTAAAATCAATGTTGAGTGAGAATAAAGTTGATTGCAGAAAGATATAATAGCATGAGACAACTTTATAAGGTTCAAAACATGTAATACTAAAAATAAAATTATAAGGATAAACACCAAATTCAGTGTGGAAAGGACAAAAAAAGGAGAGGGACATATGGGATTATAAAAGGATTCAATTGCATCTATATTTATATCTTAAATTACATGCCATGTACATAGATGTTTGTATGTTATCTATACTTTTGTATTTTAAGGAAAGATGCAGGCAGGAATGAAAGCAAGTAAGCAGGCAGGTAGGCAGGAAAAGAGGAGGAAGAAGCATTTTATTTTATTTTTATTTTATTTAATTATTCACAATGGTTGCTTCTGCACCCCAGACTGGAGACACAAACCCAGGAGCATGTGGCTTGTTCCTTTAGAGGCGATTTTAGGTTGACCTAACAGCTGCTCCACCAGGATGTACAAAATCTATACTTTCTATACTGCCTGATATCTTTTGTGTTAAAACATTACAAAGAAATTACATACAATGAAATGAACATGTTTAAGTAGTTCTGATGGTTTCTTGACCTTCCCAACGGACTTTGGACTATATCTCACATGAGACAATGACTCTACTATACTTCTTATCATACTGTATCAATTATCTCTTTAGATGTCTGTCTCCTTTCCCAGACTGTGAGCAACTTCAAAGTCCACCCCCAAAAAAGAAAAATTCAGTGAACATTTGCAGAATAAATTAATGGTATGGACAGTGTTTATGCGCTTTCATTTTCCTACCTTATTATCTGCTTATTTACAAATAAGCTGACCAGAGCTTAATCTCCATAGAAACAACCAATTTATCTATGAAAAATTAATCTGGAAAGGCAGTATCCAATGCTGTTCACTAACCAATATTAATAATTATCAACATTCATATAAAATACTCGCACAAGGCTCAAGTCTTTCTCACCAACCCAAGGCAAGTCAAGCCATTAGACTGGCTTCAGGAGTATAAAAGAAATTCAACCAACGGCTTAGCCTTACAGTTCTTCTGACTTCCTTAAAATCAATAACCTTTAGCTCCATTTCACTTGGACTCACTAACTCCCAGGACCCACATCCTGGACTTTATCATCTATTACCTAGAATTGTCTGACCTCTGAAGTAAAATTCAAATGTCTCATTCCATGACCCTAGTCTCTTATTCACGTCTCACTCTCTCCCACTCCACTTGTTCCTCAATCTAATTTAAGTCAATGAATCCTCAATCCCTCCATTTTTCTCCTTGTCTATTAACGACTGCCTTACCTGTCTTCGCTATCCACAATGGCTTTGATGTCTGAATATCATAACTATTCTTGCCATAGAGCCCTATAAGCTACCTCACCCTTCTCCTTTTCTCTCATCTGCTAAGAAAATCCAAAGTATATACTAATCATTTCTTGCTGGAGAAATAAATGGTCATACTAGTACCGTTTCAATATCAGTCTCCAACCTCAGCTGAGCCCTCAATCTAGTATCAATTCTTTTTCTATGACTAGGCAGCTTACTCGTATTTTTTTCAAAACTATTCCAGGCTTCTCATCATTCCCCTCAAACTCTACTTCATTCCAGCCTAACTCTTACTCAACAGATAATCTGTCCTACTTGATCCAAAAAAAATGTCAATCAATGCAATAAACATTCCTTTAGCTTTCTAGCTCCCATTTATAAATTCCTCTATATCCTTATCCCTCACATTTTCTCCAAACTTGAAAAGTACAATGTTCATCATCTGAAAACCAACCACATCGGTGCTCTCCACTGTCCTCTAAGCCTGCGACACTATCCATCCTTGTTCACCGCTATCCTCTCCACGGGATCTCCTGTTCAAATCTTGGTGCCAACTTAAAAAAGAATATAAAAACTGTCACTTTATATCCTCTTCTAATTACCATCCATTGTCTTTCTTCTTTTCACTTAAATGTCACTGTTCTACTGAAACAATCTGTGTTAAAGGACACCTTGTTTGAGTGTCATCTTACTGGAGAAGCTTCACTTCACAAGGCAAATATTTCCCTCTCTTTGCCACTCTACCTTTTAACCTTTTGCTCTAGGAGAGTCTCCTAATTTTCTGAGTACTTTATGAGCATTAATTCTCTGCCTCTACTGTATATTTTTCTATGGTGATAGTCACTGAAATTCTTCCTCATGATCTTATCCGCTCTTGTATTTTCCCCAATCCATATCTATAACTCAGAACTCCCAAATAAAGACAGAAACATGTAAACTGGGTCTTCCCAAAGATACCACAATATCAACATATTCAAGACTAAGCTACCTTTTAAGCAAGGCATTGACAGAAAAAATATGTACTTCCACAGAAACAAAAAAGAGCAAAATTTGTCAGAATAAAATTTGTCAGAACTGTGTGAAACGAAGAGTTATACTAAAGAAGCAAACACTGAATTAAAACAGAAATCACAACAATAAATAACTTTAAGACAACCTCTCCTTGTCCAGTCTCCCAACCTGATCCAACGGTGATCTCACAGACAACAGTCTGTGTTTCTGGTGAGGGACAATGACCCCTGGTTCTAGAGACAGCAGAGCACATCTTACTCTCAGAGAATTATGTTTGTTTTGTTCTGATGGGGGCTGCCTGAAAGACTGATATACAAGATGCTTACACAGTTTAGACAAACAATAAAGCACTGAAAGCCAGGTGAACTGCGGGAGTTTCTTGGGAAATTAGTACGTCACACTGGTAACCTCAAAATACATCCCTGGGGAGAAAGAAAGCAAAGAAGAAAACAAAAGGCGAAATCAATCAAAACATAACTGCATCATCCCACCTAAAAAGAGAAAGAGAACAAAGTCATCATCTGGAGCAACATACAAAAGACAAATTATAAAACGAAACTAAGCAGCTATATATCAATAATCACCCTAAACATTAATGAACTGAACTCACCAAACGACGAAGAGTGGCTGAATGGATTAAAAAGCATAACCCAACTTTCTGCTGCATTCAGGAAACCCACCTTCTTCCAAAAGATAAACAAAGACTCAAAATCAATGGCTGAAAGACAATCCTACAGTCCAATGGCAACCACAAAAGAGCAGGAACAGCTATACTCAGATCAGATAAAACAGATTTCCATCTAAAAAGCATAACAAAAGACAGAGATGGACACTATATAATGATTAAAGGATCAATCCAGCAGGAAGACATAACACTTATTAACACATATGCACCAAATGAAGGAGCACCAAAATACATCAAGCAAGTATTGTTAGACCTGAAAAGAGGCACTGACAGGAACACAATACTAGTGGGGGACTTCAACACCCCATTTACAACAAAGGACAGCTCAACCAGGCAGAAAATTAACAGGGAAATAGCCACTTTAAATGACCGTCTGGAACAGATAGGTCTAATAGACATACACCGATCACTTCATCCAACAACTACAGATTTCGCTTTCTTCTCAAGCGCTCATGGAATATTCTCAAGCATAGATCATATGCTGGGACACAAAACATCTTTCAACAAATTTACAAAGATTGAAGTCATACCAAGCATGTTCTCTGACCAGAATGGCCTAAAACTGACAGACAAACGCTTTAAGAGAAACATTCGCATCTGAGGCTCCCAGCCTCCTGAACACTATTTTGTCAACACTATTAAAAATGTCTCCCCTTCTCAATGCAAAAAAAAAAAAAAGTGGTAAAAGTAAAGGAAACGAGAAATCTTTTGGTGAGTCTGGTGTGAAATGCGAACAGACTGAGGTATGAAATCAATATCCTAAAAAGCATATAGCTATGTGAAATAATAAAAACAAGTATATAAAGTATGCAAAATATAAGCATATATGTATAACGATAATATAATGAATATTCATATATATTTTTTAAAAAGCATCACATGGTAAAATCTACCAAGTCATGTGATTGTTCAGGGTGGGACTTACGCTCATAAAAGAACTTAAGCTTTCACCTCTGATATCTATGTTCAACACAAGCAGGGAACAAACACTACAGTACAGTTACAATGGTCTAGCAAAAAGATGTAGGAATGCCCCAGAGATAATTAGAAAATTCTGGGAAGTGTTTACCTTTTTCTTCTACTTTATCTTGGTTTTCCTCTTCATTTTTACTTTAATTTGGGGAAAAGGGGCTCCTATCATACCCGGAAATCTCTTTAAAGATTAGTTGAGCACAAGCTATAGGAGAAAACTCCAGAGAATATGTATGACAAATAAAAAATTAAAGAAAATAGTGTTTTTAAGTTGCTAAACAAAATAAGAGCCACAGTCTACAGGAAAAAAAAAAAATGAAATTTGAGGAAGAATGTGATTTCCAGGGTTATCACATTATACTATTCAAAATATCCAGGTTTCCATTTAAAAACAACATCAAACCACAAAGCAAACCAAGAAGTATGAAGCTATGGTTCATTCCTGAAGAAATTAGCAGACATTATGCCCAAGGAAGTCCAGACGTTAGACATACTACACAAAGATTTTAAGCAAACTGTTTTAAATATACTTAAGAAGCTAAATGAAATCATGACAAAGAGCTAATGAAACCAGAAGAATGAATTCTCAACAAACAAAAACTAACAATAAAGATAAAAAGAAACCAAGCAGAAATTTTGCAGCTGAAAAATAAACTGAAGTGAAAATTTCATTTAAGTACATCTGAGTAGACAGAAGAATCACTAAATATGAAGATATCAACTGAAATTATATAAGTCTGAAAAGAAAGAAGATAAAAAAGAATCTAAACAGAAGAAAAATGAAAAGGACTAAGAAACCTGTGGGATACCATCAAGCAAAACAGCAGAGACATAATGGGAGTTCCATAAAGAAAGAAGAAACAGAAATATTTAAAGAAATAATAACCAAAAATTCCAAAATTTGACAAGACATTTGATAAGATACCCAAGAATTCCAATAAGCTACAAGAAAGATAAATGCAAAGAGATCCACACTGAGATATGTTATAATCAAACACATGAATGACAAAGAATCCTAAAGCAGCAACTCATTATAAACAAGGAATGCTCAATGCGATTGAAAGCAAAATTCTCATCAGAAATCATGAAGACGAGAAGGAAGTGGGATGGTATTTAAAGTGCTAAAGGAAAATAAAGCACCAACTAAGAATTCCATACCTGGTATAATTATTCTTCATAAATGGGAAAAAAAAAAAAAAGGCATTCCAAGACAAACAAAAGTAGAGGAATTTCACTGTGATTAAACCTGCCTGTAAGAATGCTAAAAGAATCCTTCAGGTTCAAATGAAAGGGCATACAACAGTAATTTAAAGTCATGTGAAAAAATAAAGAATTTCAGTAAAATAACTACATAGGTAAATAGAAAAGCCAGTGTTATTGTATTTCTGTTTTGTTTTGTTTCTCCTCTTCGTATTTCTGATATGATTTAAACAAGTGCATTAAAATCATAAATCCATTTAATGAGGATAAAATTTATTAATATGTAATCTGTGACAATAAACAACAAAAAGTACAGAGAAGAAGTTACATAGGAGTAGTTTTTCGATGCTATGGATGCTAACTGGGATGGATGGGTGGGAGCAAGTGGTGGCGGAGCCCAATGAAAAATGGTAAAGAAAGAACACTTGGTGATTTAGTGGAGAGCAGGGTATGTTGACATATATCTGAGGGATGGGGAAATTGTACATATGAGGAGTCTACACATATGAGTTTAATGTGTAGAATAAAATTTACTGTAATAAACATAAAAGAAAAATCCAATGTCTTTACTTAATAAAAATATTCAGAAAAGGAGTAACAGGTAACCTCCTCAACATAGTAACAGACACTTAACTATGTTGAACTATGTTTTACTATGAAAAACCCACAGCTAGCATAATGAAAACTTTTCCCTGTAAGATCAAGAATAAGACAAGGATGCCTGCTTTCACTATGGCTATTCATCACTGTGCAGGAAGTTCTAGTCAGGTCAATGAAGTAAGAAAAATTAAATAAAAGGTATTCAAAGTAGAAAGGAAATGTGCACCCTGATGGCTTGGTGTACCTTTGTAGGCAATGTAAAGCCCCACGATCCAGATTTGCAAGTGGGGAAAGGGGAGGGTTGTTACAGATGGCACAACACCCAAAATAAATAAGCAAAAAATTTTTAGAAAGCTTCCTTCCTCTAAAAACAAAATACTGGTGTATCCGTGTAGATTAAAGGCTAACTTTGATCAGCACAGCCCACACACATCCAAGGACCCGGTTTTACTACCCAGGGTCAGGGAAGAAACAATTAAGATGAATAACTAAATAAAACAAATGCTTCTTCCTCTCCTCTCTCTTCCTGCCTACCTGTACCTTTTGGTGTAAAAAAAAAAAAAAAGCTCTTCCTGTCTTTAAAATAAACGGAAAGGAAGAAACAAAACTATCTGCTCTCATAGGACATGATCCTATGTATAGAAAATTCCAAAGAATCCATAAAAAAAACCAACAAGTCACTAAACAAACTCAGGAGTTACAGAGTACAAGATAAAATGAAAAAATCTGCTGTGTCTTTATATGCTAGCAATGAACAATCCATAAATGAAATTAAGGAAACGATTCCATTTACAAAAGCATGCAAAAAAATAAAATACCTAGGAATAAATTTAAACAACAAGGTGAAAGCCTGGCACATTGAAAACTATAAAATATTGCTAAAGACATTAAAGAGTTTAATAGATGAAAAGACATCCCGTGTTTATGGATTAGAAGACTTAATATTGTTAAAATGGCAATACTAGCCAAACAACATAAAAATTCACTATATCTTACTTTTTTTTCCAGAAAGGGAAAATCCAATCCTCAAATTCAAATGGAATTTTAAAGGGTCTTAGAAATAGTCAAAATATTCCTTAAAAAAGTTAAAAACACTCTCCCCGTCCAATTCTAAAACTTACTATAAACCAGAGTGATCAAAAGAATTTAGTAAACAGAATGAGGACAGACACACAGATTAATGGAATACAAGTGAGAATTCAGAAATAAACTCATATATCTAAAGCGCACTGATTTTTTTAAAAGGTGCCAAGACAGTCCAATGAGGAAAGAATAGAACCTTCAACAAATGGTACTAGGAAAATTGGATATTCCCATTCAAAAGAATTCAGTTTGAGCACTGCCTTTCAACACATACAAAAATTAACTCAAATGGATCAACCACTTAAACATAAAAACTAAAATTATAAAACTCTTAGAAGAAAATACAGTGTTCATGACCTTGGTTTTGTCAATGAATGCTTAGCTATAACACTAAAAGCATAAATATAAAAGAAGTTGATAAACTGAACTTTAAACTTAGAAACTTGTATGCATCAAAGGACATTTCCAAGAAATCACCTACAGAATGAGTGAAAATATCTGCAAATCATATATCTGATGAGTCTAGCATTACAAATATATAAAGAAAATTCTTGCAATTCAATAAAGACAACCCAATTTAAAAATGGGCAAAGGATTTGAACAGACATTTCAGCAAAGATAGCCAAATGGTCAACAAGCACACGAAAAAATCCTCACTATCATTAATTGAGAAATGCAAATGAAAACCACACTGAAATACAATTTCACATACACGAGGATGCCTATATATGTTTATGTACATACATAACATTTTTGTGAGAAATGACAAGTCACTGGCAAGAAACTGGAACCACCACACACTGCTAGTAAGAATGTATTTTGGATTCCTCAAAAAGTTAAACATAGGATTAATATATGATCCAGCAATTCCACATCCAGGTACATACCCCCAAAGAATTTAAAATGTACTGAAAAAAATCTGTTTGCAAATATTCATAATATTCACATGAGCTAGTCACAAAAGCCAGAAAATGGAAACAACAAAAACATCATGAACTGATGATGAGTAAACAAATGTGGTCTATGCACAAAATGGATATTCCTCAGTAACAAAAAGGAACAAGTACTGCCATACGCGACATGAAAATATTAAGTGAAAGACACTAGTCACAAAAGACCACATATTATATAATTCCTTTCATGTGAAATATCCAGACTAGGAAAATCTATAGATACATTGTTGGTTGCCAGAGGCAGAGGGGTAAGAGAAATAGATGCTTAATAGACATGGGCGTTTCTTTTGAGGTGATGAAATGTTGTGGAAGTAGAGGGAAGTGGTGGTTTCAGTATTGTGAATGGACTAAATGCTGCTGAACTGCACATTTTAAAGTGGTTAATTTTATATTATATGAATTATATGTATGTGTATATATGCATATATTTTTAAACTCATCTCAAGCAAATGGAATAAAAACATGCTGTTGACATACAAATATGAATTAGCAAAAATACTCTGGAAAATAATTTGACATTATGTAACAAAGTTGATAATGAATACAACTTATAACCCCTGCAATTCCACTCTACTATGTCTCAGTTGATGATAACCACTCACCTGGTCACCTAAACTAGAAACTAACAGACATCCTTGTTTTCTCCTCCCCATAAACTATGTTCAGTTCATCTCCATGAACTAACATTGAGTGTTCCCTTTATGAGCTAGGAGACACAACAATGAAAAAAACACAGTTATGTCTGCCCTCGCAGAGTTCACAGTTACTGAAGGTAATATAAAATTAAAATATAGTCATGAGCACAATAAAAGGGGAAAAAAGTAGAATGCTATTGAAATATATAAGCAACTAACAGCCTTGGGGGAGGTCAAGAAAGGACATTCAGGCTAGGATATGAAGGATACGTAGGTAGGAGTCAGTCAAGAAAAGGAAGACAAAAATATTCTAATTAATCAACTAATCCTTCCTTTGGATTTTTGGTTTTATTAAAATTATGTTTCTGGGTACATGTTCGGGGCTCAGACAGCTGAGACAACTAAGATGTAGACGGGTGAGGAGTGGGTGGGGACAGACACCAAAAAAAAAAAAGCAAATGAATAAATCAAAATAATTCCTCTGCTCCCTTCCTTCATCATTTAAAAAAAAAAAAAAAATGGTTTCCTCTTTTTTAATCCTTACTATTATTACTCACTCCAAGTACAATCATCACTGACCTACAAAAGTCCCTAATCAATATATTCCTTCAAGTTTCCAAAGTAAACTATAAAAAATATTTGATCATACATTCTGACTTAAACTTATCAATAACTACCCAATATATGGAATAAACACCCCCAACCTGAATTAAAGCCTCGCTTAGACTGATCCTTGCCTGTCTCATCTCCTGCCTCATCTTTCAAGTATGACTCAGCCTGTATTTATCCATGTCACCCTACTCCTCATCAAAAATCATTCACTTATGTCTCCTGATGTCTACTTCTGTTACTGACATATAGTAAGGGTCCTTAATACATATTCCTGAAAATAAACAGATTAAATAACAGCAATAGCTGCAGTTAACCACTATGATATGCCAAACACCACACTAGATAATGCATACACATTCAACTCTCATTCTCACAACCTTGAAAGCAAGGTATACATGACTCCACATTAGGGAAAAGGCTCAGGAAAATTTAGATAATTTGTTGAGGCTAAAAATTAAGTAGCAGTTTCAACTCAGATCTTTCTAAAACTAGTGTCGTTCTACATCAAGCTGCCTTCCAAACTACTCTTAAATATTATCTCCCTCCAAATATCAATGCGTCTTATTATTTATAAACTATCTTCCCCAAAGTGAGCATCAACTAGAACTGCCTGGCTCTAATTTTGTTAAGACATGCCAAATGTTACTTTAGGAGTACTAACCCAGTTCCCAAAACATGGAAGTGAAAAAGAACTAATAATTATTAGTAGCCCAGTCCTCCAACAAAATAATAGCTGCCAATCGTCAGTCTAAAATAGGGGAGAAAGTATATTTTTATTTCATATGACAAGATTGAAAATTATCATGCTATTCCCTAATTCTTCCTGTAATAACCGCTTTCATTTACCTGAGAGTAAAATGAAAAACATACATTACTTATCACAAACATGCCTTCAGAAGATAGATGATACAGAAAGATGCACTTTAAATTAGGCAGGACATGCTTCACATGTACCAAGGGGTTAATATTTGACTTCTCACAGAACCACCACCAACCCACGCCCCCTGCCCCATCATAACACACATCACATGCACATGGTACAAGTAGACGCAACGTGAACTCACCATCATGCGAGGTAACCCCTGGTTAACGAGTCTGCTAGGATGAAGGCCTCCCACACTCATTCTCTTCTCCCCCAAATAATCATTCTCCAAAGAATTAAGCAACAGCAGAATTACAAACTCAAATTGTTAATACAATGCAAAGCTTCAAAAATCAAAAGGAAAGGAAGAAAAGTATGAAGGAAAGGAGAAAACTAGCAACTAATTGGCACTTACTATATACCAGGCACTGTACTAGATACCATTATATAAATTATTTCATTTAATAGTAGGTCACTGATACTGCTTGAATAATATATCCCAATTTTGCTAAAATTGGCCCTGAGAGAGACGATAACATGTAAGGAGAATAACCTTCCTTGATGGTCTTCCATTATTTGCACTATTTTAAAAGGATTTTTCTATTAGTCATTGACAAGCCATGAAATTTTATATTTTCACCATGACCAAGCCATGAAATTTACCAACTTTGTCCATGATTCATACCAGGTCGTAGTTATAATGTTTGCTACGCATTTTAGCTAAATAATCATTGAAACATTTCCCTTTGGACAGAATGAAAAATCTGCCTATAATTAAAGCAGGAATTGTTAACTACAGCAGTTAAAGTTTACAGCATTGTTTGACAGTTGAAAAGATAAGCCAGCAAAAACGCCTGAGATGCTGTCTACCTGTATTTCCCACACATTTGAACAATACCGTGGTATCTCTTAGCATCATAAAATCAATCTCAGATTAGGTAATGAAATATGCACCAGCCTTTTCCCAGAACCTTGACAAATCACACACAATCCTAAATCTTCATAAATCACGATTAAAGACAAGTATATCATCACCAAAACATATATCTTCCCAAGCCTGACCCAGAGACTAATGAGAAAAGGCCTAGACTATCTCATCTGATTAATTAATTCAAAATGTCTGCTGTTATTCAAATGTGAGGCTGGTATTATTTGAATAACACTTGACAGCAGTGCCTGAAGATATCATTTCTGATTTGTGAAGCCACTGCTGCATAACTGATGACAGTTTATGAAAATGTTCCAACGAAGCTCCTTTTCTTGGCACAACCCTGAAAGATTTGCCAAAGAGGTGGTTCTTTTTTGGTCACTAATTGATGTTGCTAATGTTATCAAATATTTCCAAAATACATTGTCTCTGGAGTCTTTTTTCTCAAATATTGCCACAATAGTAGCTGTTCCACCTTCTAAGTTTGATTTGCCTGTACACAAAATGGCATTATAGTTCTCTCTCCTTTTTAAGGATTTAGATAATCAGCACCTTTCCAGAATTAACCAAGTCCCTCCAACTAGATTTTTTTTTTTTTCCAAAAAGACTTAACTGCTGGATTGAGTATGAGCCTGAGTCTGGGGGGATACTTTTTCTTACTGAATAGCATTCCTTAATTATAGGATGTCAGAAGGAACATCATAAATATCTTTTTTTTTTTTTTTAAGAGAAGAAAGAAGGAAGAGCAAGTAGGAAGAAGCATTGAAAAAAAGAAGGGAGAAAAGGAAAAAGCACCTTTACTTATTTATTCTGTTTTTTTCACCCCATTTCTGGGTCATGAACCTACATCCTTGGGCTTTAACATGATCCACATGCCAGTATCTCAGTTGCCTAAGCCACAAGGATGTATCCCAATCAGAAAATATCTTAATACAGTATTTTTCTCACTGAAAAGTAAAAACTAAAACTAATAGTTTATCCATTAAAAAAAAAAAAAAAAAAAAAAAAGACCTCAGCTCTCAGGTCAAAGTGTAATTAAATGGAAATAAGAGAACCCCAGAATCAATGCTATTTATCTTTTGACCCACTTTTTACTTTGGAGATTTTTCAACATTTATATTCCACAGGGCAATAACCATTGGCAGATTCTCCAACTTACAGAATTAGTGTTATTCTAAACTCAAATTTCCTTCCCTTCTATTCTAGTAAAGAGTGAAAAGACTCCTCAGAGATATGTCAAAAACCTTGCAATGTGCATCATGTTACCACTCAAATTTCTTGTTCCTTATCACTTAAAACCCACTTGCTTCTAGAAGGCTTCTCCAAACAAATCCCTCCATTTCCTCTTGGATACATTCCATTTTTCAACACGGTGAAAACAAAATTACTGCATAACCTATGTGATGCCAACAGGTACAAATTATGATTTTATTAAATGGTCAATTCTGCTTTTGAAAACACTTTAAATATTAAATATCAAATCTTGATGAGACCTTAGAAATCACCCTAGCCCAACTCTCTTTTTTGTAAATTAAACACACTAGCTTGCCCAAGATATTACAGATGAAGATAAAAAGTTACATTTTACATGTAGCTCACTTTACATAGACTTGCAGTCTCAATCACAGAACCCTGGGATTCTCTTAACAGTCAGGAGTACACAAAGCTAAAATTATCTTTGCAATACCAAGAGGTTATCGTTCTGATCTCTCACTATGTTGATATCTTCTTCCCTGATGGTACACAAGCAAAAGTGGGTAAAACTGCTGGTGCCTTAGCATGAAGCAAAGCAGCAGCACAAACTGTACCACCACTCACAGTTTGTTTTTTAATCACCAGACACTGCAGTTTTCAGAAAGAGGGGAAAAAAGTTTCACTTCAGAATGTACTTGATGAAACAGTCAAAATTATTAATTTAATTACACCTTGAGTACATGTCTTTTGAATACTGTGTGACAAAATGAAATTATATACAAAGCACTTCTGCATACTAAGTACGAGGCAAAGCATGTGATTACCTAAGTTGCAAGCTGAACTAGCTGCTTTAAAAAAATGAATAAATAAATGAATGAGAAACGACGGTTATTTCAATGTAGATATTTGGCACCTTTTTTTCAAAATTAAGTACTCTTGCCCATCAAGGAAAACAACAGAAAGTTAGAGTGCTGATGATAAAAACTGACTTTAGGTGAAAAAAATTAAAATTTTGAACACGTATGTCTACCACTATATGACAGGTTCTCACTACTTAAAAACTTCTCAGATGAAATGGTGGTAATATTAACAAAGCATTAAGTTTTTGATCTTGTATAATGAAATATGCTACCATTTGGAAAATGCACATAACTCAGTGAACCAGTATTTTCCAAATGATCAGGACTTGATGTTACAAAATCATGCATGGGAGAGCAAACTAGACCAACAAATTTTAATGAGACAAAACACAAATGTTTACTAATAGGGCTTCAGATTCCTTACTGAACTAAATTTTAAGAAACCACCACTTGTCAAGTTTTGGTGTAATATCAAAAAAGAGCATTCACAAAGATCTCTTCCCTTTTCCATTTATCTATCAGTGTGATGTCAGATATTTCTTCATATTTCAACTATATTTCTGCAGACTGAATTAACAGCAAATATGAGAATTCAGGTGTCTTCTATTAAGCCTGGTATTAAGAGATTTGCAAAAATGTAAAACAATGCCATTCTTCTCACCATTTTGTTTTGTCTTAGAAAATTATATTTAGGATAACATGCAAAGAGTCAATCATCTTAATGCTGTTTGTAAACATGTACAGGTTTGTAATTCTTAAATTAATTTAGTATCTTCAAAGTATTTCCATTTCTAATACAGCAAGTAAATATTTATACACATTAAACCCAAATAAACAAAAATCTTCTTAATATGAGTGTCTCGAAATCAGAAAGTATCACTGACAAAGATATTTTCCTCGTCTTCCTACATAAAATTTTAATGTAATACAGCTTCCTACCCAATAAATCACCTACTTAATTTATATACAAAAGACTGCATGTATTTTAAAGCAACAGGAGCAAAAGTTGCCAGTAAGAAACGTGCCCCGACCCCACCCACTACCAAGATTGCAAACCAAAAATTTTCACTATTATTATTGTTAAAAGTCAGCATATTCTGTCTAATGAGGCCTTCACAACCCATGTTCAAATTTCCCTCTTCAAATTCCCTGTCCTTTTTCTCTATGTCGCCAGCAACTGAGTCTCACTGCGAGCAAGCTCTTCCCTTTTGCACAATTGCTCTATTCTATTTTCCTGATCTTTCCCTTCAATACCACCATTCACTAGATTCAGAAATCACTGATACTCTGAGTATTTGTAGAACCACTGGATCAAAAGCAATCTATTAGGCTTCCAAGAAGAAAGTAAACTGCAGTTACAAACTGGGACCAAAAATGGTTCAACAAAAAAAATCCACCTCTGCAAAATCAATTTTTAAACTGAGCACCATGGCTCTCCAAGAAGAATTAAAGAAAATTTTGAAGGTATGTATAAACTCCCTGCTATTGTATTCAAACTTCTATGAATATGCCTATTTTTCCAGGAAACAGGTAGTGGGGTCCAGTGCTTTCATCAAATTCACAAAAGAAACTACAACCAAAGAATATTAAAAATTACCTGCTTTACAACTTTCTGGGCACCACAAACGCAGAGAATTCTGAATGGCATTTTAAGAACAAAATTATTACATGGGAGAAATTACAGATATTTAAATTAAATCTTAAAAATAAGAACAAAATAGGAATAAAGTATTCATCAATTAAATAGCTTGTTTCCCATGTCTTAATGATTCTATGAAGCAAAATATTTGGCATTAGTTTATTATTAACAAATGAGATCTAGACATATACCTCAATCACAGAGCTATTATCTTCCTCACCACTCTGCATTCACCAAATTCACCATTCATTTGCAGTGGTCCTTTGATATTATAATTAAGAAAATCCATGACAAAATTACTTCCAAAGACTTTTCATCATAAATATTTATGGTTTTGCTTTCTATCTGTTTCAAATTGCTCTAAGAGTGACAGTAAAGTGAATACATAGTATTATTTCCCAGGTTTTCCCCTCTGATGAGAAGCAGGAGATCAATGGCCAGCTCAAACTAGGAAGTAAAAATAAAAAGTTCAATGATTAGGACATGCAGGTAAGTTGTTATTAAAAGTTCAAAAGGACAAAACACTGTATAGCAAATAAGCAAATGATACTTCACTGTAGTCTGTGTTCCCAACTGTGCTAAATTTACAACCATTTCATTTCATTTCATTTCAACAATTCATGATCGAAGTACTTTTTGATTTAACTAATTTTAGGTAAATCTTTAGTCAAATACATGTGACCAATCTATCACCTTTGAAGATTATTATTTAATTATCATTAACTTAAACAAGAATTTTTGTACCTTATAGATAGAAAGCTCAGTTATAAAACTGCAGTCTGAAATGAATATAAATCAATCATTATGACAGAAGAACTTATTTGAGAGTCAAAATGAACAAAATATTCTGTGTCAGCAAAATGTCTCTTGTCAAAATCTACTCTTTAAGATTTCACTATAATGTACTAAAACAAATGTCCTTCCCAGCTCTATACAGAAACAAGTCTTAAATCATCACAATTCAAAATTACTACCTGTAAACACTCATATTTCTAGTTATGAACAGGAGTTTCACCACAGATTTTTCTTTTTAGCATAAATATTATTGCTAATAACAGCAATGGGGGAAATAATATATAATATGCAAGTTGCTTTTACATACAATTTGCATATAAATTACTTAAGGTGAAGTAAATACTTATGAGAGTTTGCTTATATTGTATAGGGTTAAGATAAATTTCTATATAAAATATTAGAAAAATTAAATATTAAATTGAATGTCCAGCAGATACACATGAGATAATGTGTGAAGGCATTTATGTATGTACATATATATGTACGTACGTATGTATATATGTACGTATGTATGTAGGTATATATGTATGTATTTAAAAATAACTCAGTGAGTACATTCTGTATACTATAATTAAGATAGATGATAGACAGACAAACATGCACAGTCTCTCCTGCCTCCTGGGAGAGTAGTCTCCTAGAGATTAGAAATTACAAAGCAGCAGCACGTGCTGGTAGAGCAATGATTAGGTCAACTGCCTCTGAAGGACTCACGTCACATAACCTGGGTTCGTTGGAGCCCCAGATCCAGGGGAAACAATTAGGATGAAGAATTAAAATAAAGTGTTTCTTCGTCCTTTCACTATCTGCCTGACTTCTTGCTTCCATTCCTGCCTGCACCTTTCCTTTAAAAGAAGTATAGATGTTCCATTCCTAAATGACAGTTTGCAGCACACCACTACTAACTGAGCCCAATTTCATCCAATGATGAACTTTAATCACCCAGAAAAAGAGCAAGATTTTCAAATTTCAAGTATAAACCCTTCTAAGATAAGTAAAATCTTCCTATTAGGTCACAATCGAATACCTTTATTTCCCCCACTTTTTTAAAGGAAGGTACAGGCAGGAATGAAGGCGAGTAGGCCAGTCATCAGGAAAAGAAAGAAGGAAAAAAGCATCTATATTTTATTTGTATTTAGTTATTCATACTGGTTGCTTTCTCCAGGCTCCAGAGTCAAACCCAGGAGGTATATGGCTTGCTCCTTGGAAGACAATTGACCTAACAGCTGCTTCACCAGAGCATGCCCTTTAAGTTTTTTATATAATTATTTTTTTTTAAAGAGAGGAAGGAAGGGATGAAGGGAGAAAAAGAAGTATTTATTTGTTTGCTTGATTCCCCACTCTAACAAATTCAAGTCCTTAGGTTTTACAATGTCCACACCCCAGCCATCTCAGTCACCTGAGCCACAAGGGCACACCCTCCTACCTTCATTTTGTAACCCAGATAGACACTGGTCTCTTTCTCAGTTTTGTTATTTAAATAATAAATTCTAGATGTATGACTTTACACAACCTCTTGTATTATTTGGAAATTTAAAAAGAAACAGAAAAGCGGGGATATTTGGGAATAGCCACACAAGTCCAAAGTTTTAAAGACTAAATATATTTTTCAGTTGTCTATTTTTAAATATGTGCCTGCAAAAAAACTTGCAATACAAATAACACATTAAAAATTAAAAAACCTTAAATTGAAGGAAAAAACTTGGCATTTTTTTAATACCCATTTCCTGTGAATGTTTCCTGTCTTTAAATCATATGAGAGCTCAATTCACTAAAATGACCATACTATCCAATAAAAAGAAAGGTTTCAATTTTTACAAGAATTAATTTCTTTAAAATACAACTTGAAAAGACACCATTTATGAGAACCTATCACGCGGTTCAATATCTATAAATAATGTTTCTGGAGTCTCCATAAAAAAGATAATTATAGGATCATCAAATTAGAAATAAGTCTGTTTTGTTTTATTTTATTGATTGGATAGTTTTAGATGGTTAATAATCCTGCAGCCTTCATAGTAGCTTCAAGGATCCCATGTCTAAGAAACTAAGCAGGGTTAATAGAATATCTAGGATTACCAGTGCAAAGAGAGGAATAATGACTTTTCTGAATTTCTTTTTGAACTATAATTATATCCTAATGCACAGAATTCTAAAAATAATAATAGACTCAAATCTACCATAACTGGCCCTGAAAAAAACCTTTGCGAATAATCAACAAAGGCAACTAAGCAATGATCTAAAACTGTAATGTCCTAAGATTCTAAGAACCATTTCAGATCCGAAAATAAAAGATTTATCTATGAAAAATATAAAGTGAATTTCTAACTAAAAACTGAAACTTTCTGCAAAACAATATTTTCCTTATAGCATGTAGTTTCCCCCAAAAGGCGATACTCTTTATTCTTACATTGTGCCTTAAGACATAATCTGCTCTTATCCTTTAGCAAAATATGAACCAGCTACTAGGCTGACAATGCCAAGAACCATGACAAAATGGATTATTAATGAGAAACTGAACTCCAGAACTCTATTAATTTATGTCTTCCTGTCGGATCCAAAAGATATATCAGCCTTCTCACTCAAAAGAAAAAAATGCCAACACTGTACTTTGTTTTAAAGTTCTCCACAGATGAAGAATTCATTATCCAAAGTACAGTTCTGTTATTTCAGGCTTTCTTGTAGAATAAAGAATCTTTATCAAATGACTAAGAAAGCTGCTGACAAGTGCAAGTACCCTGCAAAATATATTTACGTCAAACACACACTGAGGAAAAACTGGGGGAGGGGTAAGAAAAAAGGTGAAAGTCCCTACCACATTTCTGTCCCCATCTTGTCTTAACAATCTTTAGAAAAGTAAGCCCTTTTAATTCCAGTTACAAATGGTAAGCAGCATTAATACAACTGCATGTTTGTGGGCTTTTTTTAATTTCTAATTACACTAATTACTCTGACATGAAGGGAAATGATCTAACAAGTGAAGGGAAGAATGTGTGATTTCTTTATGCATAAACAACAACGTTTAAGTGACATAAAATATCCTTTTAAGCTTTCATAAAAAATCTATCTAATCTATGCTTATCATAATATTTATGAAATAAAAAAACAGAGAGGAAAAATTGCTATAATGTACTCTGTGTGACCTCTGCTTTCTACAGAGAATGAAAACAGCCTTTTGCTTTTCAATCCCCATCAAAGTGGAGTAAAAGGAGGGACAGCGTTCCCGTGCTCACTGCCATTAATCATTGCTTTCTTCAAGCAAGTGCGTATTAATTTCTGTCATCCCAAACATCATCGAGTATTGTTACAGCACCGTTCACTCCTCATTCACCACCAGTTGTTACCAGTTTCCCTACACTGAGCAGAGACAGGGTGAATCGTGTGGATTTCAGTGTTAGAGGCCTTTATCCCTGGGGTGCTGACACCAATTAAGCCATTTCAAGAAGAAATGAGAACAGGCCCAACCCTTCCATGTAACAAGAGCTTGCACCTAGCTTTGGCAGGTTGCCATTTTCTCTGGCTTCACACTATAGAAATACTCTTCTCCACATCCTTTTGAATGATTCAGGCTGTTTACATGTAATCGGTAACAATATCTTTTTGTTCATTTCTTCAGGTTTAAACTTAGTGCCCAACATAACCTAACATGAAGACTTGGATAATTTAGATGATAATCTAGAAAGATGAATGTTACTATCATCAAATTAAATTAGGAAATAAAAACATATTTCTCTTTAATCCTGTGACAAATTTTTTAAAGGCATATCTCAAACAAAAATTGGAGAGGCTATAGAAGCTAATGCTTTTCTCAAACTGATTAATGGATGATAAAATATTTTATTCCATGGCTCAATTTTAGCACTGCATTCACTGATCATATTCATATACACAGGAATATAAGCCAGAAACTTCTAATATGAATGGCACAGTTTGTGTCCAGTTTAAAGAAGCTTATTATAAACACTGTACTGACATTTGCTTTCTCTTCAAGTCTTTGGTCAGGCACTAAAGGCAATGATTTGTAAAAGGTTACTTCCAAATCCAGAAAAAAATTGCTCAAGTGAGTTTAATTAATATCATTTTTGCATCACTAAATGAAGAGATCTATCAAACCCTTTCACAATATTGTTGATTTTTTTGACCGCTTTAGATCTAATCATTCTCCTTGTTTCAGACATTTACATCTGCTTTTAAGTTTTTATGGTTGCCTGTTGGCAGGCAGCAAAGTGGAGCTGTCGATGCTACTGCAGAATAATGCAAGGTTTGTTATGAATTAAATATTAGAAACCTTAACACAGCGGCCAATAAGAATTATTTGCCTTATTAAAGCAGCAGAAGACGCTGATTAAATTTTCATTGCATTGCAGTCTTTTTCCCATTTCTGCTTTCAATTCATCATTCTAATGTATGAAAGGCTCGCCGAATAATGGCAGGGGGACTTAATTTCTGAAATGCAAATATAGCAAAGAAAATACCATAAATACCCTCCCAGAAAACATTAAACAGTCAGTTCTAATTAAGTGAATACTAACTAAGTAAATAATCTCTTAAAGGGAAAAAAATAACTCAAATGTCAAGAATTCGAGAAGGAAAGCACAATTACCTATATTACAAATATATACAGAGAGACAGACACTGTGGGTGGACTGTAATTTTTTGGAAACTGTACTTCTTGCAATCAATTAACTCCTTCACAGGCCTTAGAACACTGAAGAGACTACAGCTGTGGTTGTATTCAGCTTTGCACATTTTCTGAAATTTAATATTTTTATAAGAAAAAATGGCAAGAAGGGTAATAAAACAATGTGCGTAAAGTGGCACTCAGCTAGAATGGCAACTATAGCATTTCTGAATTTCTACATTATGCTTTAAATTTACAACATATACTCTTGTAAATAAATTTAGGAAATAAAGTGCCCCTGCAAAGAAATACTGTAATCGTATGTCCTATACTGAAGGTTGTTCACGTTTCTGCCTTAATGTGAGGAAGAAAATGAACTTCAAGTATCCATTTCCCCTAGAGAAAATCTCTTCCTTGAAACTCTGCAACTAATGAAATGGGGATCTATAAATAGCAGCATCATTACCATGAGAGCCTCTGCTCGGTACCAGTCTCTGCAGCTGACCCTCTTTATACTAATAACTACCAGACTTCAGTCTCATTCCTCTATAGGGTGATCAATATTGGGACAGTTAAAAATGTGATGGAAATTTAACCCACAGAAATGGTATTTACTTATCAAGTTTCCTAAAAAAACAAGCAGTGCTGCCTATATTGACCATCTTTTTGCTCAGACTTTACTTGAGAAGTGGTTTGGGGTTATTGTTTTGGCTTCTTTAATTTTTTAACTAAGATGAGTGGGGCTCTGTAGCTTTTTCTCTAATGTTACAGAGAAGTGCATCATGACAAGACAAAAGCCATAATACACCTGAAATACTCCCTGCTGAATCTCTCTCGATGAACCTCATTAAAATGGTTACTCTATTCCAAATATTATCCACTGAAGCATTACTGTAGTAAACTCTTGCTTGAACTGCCGAATATCGTGACGGATAAAAATCAGTGAGCATTTAATCAGTAAACGTAATGATTTGGAACGATGTTTTACTCTTACTCAAAATACAATATTTTCAAATTCGATTGATCACAAAAAAGTTAACCAATATTTAATATCTCCATTGGCTGTAAATTAGACTGTAATAAAGAAGGTAGCTAAAAGTGCTAGGGAAAAAAAAAACTATTAGATCTCTAAAGAATATACTATTGTTACACGTAATTTATTGGCACTGAGATATTTATGTTGCACTTCATTAATGGCAAAATTCAGTTACATATGCATCCCCTACATATAAAGAGCTCGATTGTTCACTAATTTCATATCTCTTAAAAATAAATATTATAAAATGTTCCAGTGGGTGGAGGAGTTTAAAGTCTTTTATTCTCAGTGACAAAATTATTGATGACAACATATCATAAATGGCACTTCCTCCATATACACATGTCACAAGAAAATGTAAAATATTGGTACAGCTGCATGTAAAACATTTACTTTTTAAATGAAAATATAACATTTCAACATTAAACAC